>JANIJG010001947.1:0-67205 GCA_024611175.1 Megaceryle torquata | reverse complement strand
CCCTGGCAGTGCTGGGGGAACAGTTGGACCTGATGATCTTAAAGATCTCTTCCAATCAAAATTACTACATGATTCTCAACTCACTTGAAGTTATGCAAACTCATATTCCATGGGAGCTGGGTGCCTACAACTCAGACACTCTGTTGATAACTCTTGGTTTTAATTTCTCTCTTTTTCACCCCAAGTAAATCTAAAGAATATTTGCACACATGTAGTGCTTTTAAGACAATGTTAAGGCAGCATGTAATGTTTGGGAGTGGAATTAAGGAAGAATTAGTATATGACCGGCAACCAGTAGAAAGAAGATGATGAGAAAATCAGTGTGGCTGGAAGGAGTATTTTCAAGGAATTATGGGAATTCCTATATTTCCTATCAGTATATGGCCTACATTGTTACACTTGTCCTTGGGGCTGAAATAAAACCAGTGACACCTTTCAGGTAAATAGAATGTATCTGCTTTGCTGTGCCACTACACATTCTTCAGCATAGCAGCTCCTGGGTAGAATCTTTGGAAGGAAGAGTGTAAGTCTTGCTTTCATGGATTGTAAAGATCATTTATACCATAAAAGTAAATAATTGGCTATTATTTACTTTTATTAGTTATTAATCATAAATGAGAAATAAAGGGGTTTGATGGTTTGGGAAAGCAAAAAGGTTTTCTCTTGGTTCGAAGTCCCTCTTTCTCCCCTCCTCAGACTGACAACAACATCACCTCAGTGCTCAGCGCTGTCAGTGAGGGGCTGCAGATCCTGCATCTTTAATCACAGCACTAGGGAGGGAGGGGGGCCCGCAGGGGTGAACAGCATAAGGAAAGAGCAAAGCTGACTTAGATGGATCACATCATTTGTGCCAGGACTGCAGGACTGTACACCTCAATCCAGCACCGCCACTAAATAATAAACCCTGAGATTATGAATAGGCTGTGGAGTACAGTGTCTGGATATGGACTTTATCAGATAGCGACCTAGAGATTAACCTCCTGGCCCCCTAATTGGGATTGTGCTGGTACACCATTTATTACCAGAGCTGGGCAGGGGGTGAGATGGGGAGGGAAGGGGCAGGCGGCTGCATGCCCATGGTGCACAGAGCCGGGCCAATTTCCCAACACACCACTCTGTCTCCTGCTGAAGGTCCTGTTTTGTTTTCCTCATTGGATTCTAGGGTAAATATTCTTGGGGTCTTTATTTACTGCCAAGTGGAACCACTGTGTGACTCCGGAAATACCTGTCGCCTAATTAAATTGTCTAGAGAGGAATTCTGGAAAGCGCTTCTAATTCGGGAGCTTAATTTAGGCTGGGCCCGTGCACCAGAGCTTTCTTATTATTTGATGGAATTTTAATCATTGCAGATCTCCCCCCACCCCCAGCATTTTTTCCTCTCTCCCCATCTCCTAACAACCTGATTCTGGCACCATTCCCTTTCCCTTTAACCCTCCAGAGCTAAAAATAATATCCTCTTGGAACTAGCCAAAGGAAAAAAAAAAAAAAAAAGTAAAAAAAAAAAGTGAGCAAGCACTGAACCAGAGGTGTTTAATTAGCTGGAGTGAACTGGAGATGGGTTCAGCAATCATTTTACAGCAGCCTCTCTAGAGACACACCAAACGCCTTATGAGAAAAACCTAGCTCATGGGTCCCAGGAGTGAGGAAGGTGGTGTGTTCTCAGAGCAGCTTAAGCCTGTAACATCTGTAAGATGCAACCCTCATGTGCCTGGATTAAACAAAAAAAAAAAAGTCTTGCAGTGCGTGAAAGGATGCTGTAAGCAAACAGCCTTAAGTAAATAGTTCAACCTGACCAATTACTCTGTGCACTGCTATTCTTTTGCAGTTAAATTGCACCTTTCCACATAAATGCCCAGAGAAAGGAGATACAGGACACTGGAGCAATGGAAAGAGCACAGGGTGGTCAGTAGTGGCACCCACACAGATCACAGACGTGTCACTTTTCTGAACTCGACACCTCATGGCAGTGGTTGCCTCGGAGATGATCTGGCACCATGAATGTACCTTTAAAGCACATAGAAAACCTCAGATGGGAAGTATAAAGCATGGTTAAAATGAGTAGGTTATACTTTTGCAGAGTGTCTGTATGTGTGACCAGGCCAAAGGTAACAGCCTCTGACCCTGGCATCTTCACACAATCAACACAGACAAAACCGCTGGAGAAGCTCCATAGCCACGCTGAGCACACCACAGGCTGCATGAGAGGGAAGAGCTTTACCCTGTCCAGTGGAATTATCCTGCATTACAGTGATGTAACTGTCACTATGAACTGACCTTTGGCATTTCTTACCGTAAATAAAAAGGAGATCCCAGAACTCTCATTTTCCTTGCAAAATAGTTTTCTTATTGCAATCCAGTTTCACTAAGATTACAGGACAGCTAAGGAAATTCCTCTTGCTAATCAAACCTCTGTGACATAATTATAACACATGAGCAGCTCTGCTCTAGTATTAAATTTTAAACTGGATCTTTGTGTGGACAGCATATCTACATTAAAGAGGTTTACTCAAATTGTTTGTACTGCAGCAGGACTTTCCCTGCAGCTGTTTTAATTCTTCTGCGTTGCATCAGCTTTGGGCATCTGCCTTGGCTCACACTGGAGTGCCCTGTGGTCCCCTGGCTCTGCACTGCTCTACCACAGGGAAGGAAAAACTTGTCTACTCTGAAAACTGAAATTTGAGCTCAGAAACCTCTCTCTATATCTAAGCAGCAGGATTTAGTCTGAATCCCCCCCTAAGATTCTCCTCCTGCTGCAGGGAGGATTTCTAATCTCATCTGGGATTAGATTTGTAGGCCAAAACACCACAACATCAATATTGCTTTTAAACCCAGAGAGAGCAATAGAAGCCACAGGATAGAGAACAGGATAATGCATTGACCTATTGCCTCTTCTGGGCGGAGGCATCTAGAAATATTTATGCATCTATATATGTATGTATATACAAATATACCTGTAATACATATATCATCATAGAATCCCATGCTGGAAGGGATCTCAAGGATCATCTGGTCCAACCTTTCTTGGGATAAACACTGTCTGGATAAGATAGCCCAGCACCCTGTACAGATATTATGATGTATATGTAAAATATCTGGTTTTATGTTTCCTTAACCCCTACTTCTGCACAAAGCACACTGCTACCTGGAGAAGAGGAGAAACATCCACCTGACACTGAATCTGGACAGTCAAGTGCTCTGAATCCAGCCTGGGATCTGGAACCAGATTTGCCAACCTGAGCACTACATGGGTTACATGGGAATGGTTTGAATATGACCTCAGCTCCCGTTCAAGAGATTCATTTGCAACCCCAAACTGAAATGCTTTAATTTTGGAACACATATCTACATTCACATGCATATATACACACGCACACAGAAACCCTAAACTTTTGACATCTTGTAACTCTGAATTGCCTTTTTTTTTTTTTTTTTCCAGCTGTATTTACTGGGCTGGATTGCCTGCCAAGACCATTAAGTATCAATCATTCGTTGTTTCATTAGTACTGAAATGACTTTCTAATTGACTTTGTAATTGTAGTTAAAAGCAACTTTAACACAGACTCAAAGAAGTCTTCCTAAAGGCCTCTCTGTCTCCTGCCTTTCATCTGCTGTCACTGGAACTTAATGGAGATGCCTCCAGCAGAAGAAGGGTATCAGACAGATCACTTGTTTGTAGGATACTGCTTTATCTTGTGGTTAGTTTGATTTTACTTTTTTCTTCCAGGGTCTAATAGTGACTTGCTGCTTCTGCATTATACGATATTTGTCTGATAATTATCTAGCCAGGAGCTAAACTATTATATAATGACCCAATAAATACACCAGGACAACATACTATGAACAGCAGAGGTGCCAAGGTGTTCTTGATACTTTCAAAATCCTGGTAATGCTCTTTACATGACCTACTGACTTAATCATTCTGCAAAGGCAGATGTTTTTAAATTAACTCTTAAGTTTGTGAGCACTTGCCCTGGCACTGTAGTGCACGAGCCCTGAGACCCAATAGTGCAAGGTCAGGCACAGAGGAGAAGCACCGAGTGTCTCCAAGCTAACACCAACCAACTCCTCCCTTCAGCCAGCAAAAAGGAACTGAATGGTCGTGGAGCCCTTGCTGCACAGCAGCGCAGGAAAGGGAAGCAGGAGGGAATGCTGCTTCCCCCCGGCTAAAGATAGAAGACAGAGTTCTCCTCTGCTTTTGGCAGAGGAACAGGAGGGGCATTTCCCCACCTACTTCCCCTTATGTTGGTCCTACCAGCAAGGAAAGCAACATGCTACAAAACCACAGAGGAAGCAAACTTGCAATGAGAACAGACACGCTGCTAAAAATGCCAGAAGAAAGCAGTTTGGGTTAGGAGGCAATGCATGGGGTGACAGGGTCCAGACCTAGCTTATTAAAAACCATGCCTAGATCTTATGGGGCTGTTGCATGGAGACTTCAGCAGCCAGTGATGGAGCCTTTTTTAAGGCTCCACGTCATCACCACTGCCTCAGAGATCAGCATCCTGGGAACTGTTAACCTTGGCTAATCTCTAGTGCTTAGAAAAGGCCCCACACTGAGGTAATTGCTGCTATTACAAGGTTATAATAAAATAAATACAATGTTGATTTGTTTTAAATATGTCACGCTCTCAGCTAACACAGAGAGATTTCACTGGGCTAGGCTCAGGCCAGCTGCAATTCCTAAACTGTTATCTCACCCTTCCTAAAGCTCCTGTTGAATACTGAAGCAAAAAATTAGTGTGGTCAATAGCATCAAAGGTTTGAGTTTATGAACTGTCACCTTCTTACAGCTTTATTGCTTAATTTGCAACAGATGGGCAAGATCTCAAGACCATTTCATGGAGGTTAAAAGGCACCAGCTTGCTCTGGCCAGAGCAGCATTTTTAGAAACTAGGAGCCATGTTCTCCATGGACCTGGTAGGATTTCTGCCAATTTGCTCCAGAATGAGAGCAAGCTCAGATCCTGGCATACACAGTATCTGCTCTCCTCCTGTAAAGCAGCTCTACAGCTTTGTGATCTGAGCTGCTGGCTATTGAACAGCATCCCCTGAAGCCCATCACAGTTGCAGGTAATAAACAGCCTTCGTGCCCCGGCCTAGAGCTGCTTTTGCTTTCATCTGTCACATCAGCACCATCAGCGTCTTAGACCTCTACAAAACCTTCAATCAAGCCATGCCTGGTTAAAGCTGCCCAGAGAACAGCTCCACTGCACAGAGCCTACAAATCAGCATGTGCCCCAGCAGAGCCAGAAAGCAGCAGAGAGAGCAGCCCAGCCTGGCCCACAGCCCACCGCACCCAGACACAGCAGAGAACTCCCCACTTACCATGGCCACAAAGTCCAAGAGGTTGCCCTAAAACATCTGGCTGCTGCCTTCAGAGGAAGGGTCTTTGCCCAGGTAACCCCCGGAGTTTGGCATGCACGTGCCAGAATAACAGCCAGTTTTTAACCTAAACCTCCCTCTAAAAAGACAGCAGCAGCACGAGCGCGGTGAGAAGTGAGGGAAAAGAAAAAACAAAAAACCCCACCAAACAAAGCAAGCAAACCCTTCACCTTCAGCAGAGCTTTGCTGGGTTACAGGTGACTCCTCTTAGCGTTTTACTGGTGTCTCCTGATTTGGATCCCTGGCTGGGGATCCCACCTTGCACTTTAATTAGCTAATAAGCAGATCATTAAGCCCAGGTGCGCTGGGGTTACTATGGAGCTCAGTTAGACACTTTTGTGTGTCCCGTTTCAGCGTCCAGCCTTTCTGACCTGCGCTCCTGGGGCTGTTTGATGCCATCGGCTCCACTGCGTGTTTTGTTTGTGAGCCTGGACAGCGGCGATACCCAAACGGAGCAGATCAACGCAAAGAGGGTCGGATACGCAATCTAATTTTTACTCAAAGCAGCGGAGCTGACAGCAGACGTTTCTCTCCGAGCTAAATGGTCGGCATTCAGGTAAATCAAACTGTTGTACGCTGTTAGCTACGCCATCTGCCCTCCTCACCCCCCCTTTCCTCCTCCTCCTCCTCCTCCTCCCCGTTGCTGTGCCAAACACCGAGAGCTGCTGCAGGGGGGAAGGCGCTAAAAGCCCCCGGGCGCTGCTTCAGTTCCCTGCGTAGTTTAAAAAAGGGGGTTGTGCAAAGAGCTGACCTTGCCTGCCTGACTTGCACAGCCTGGGTGCAGACTTTGAAAGCAATTTTTGGTTGTGATAAGAAATGAAATGATTCCTCTCCAAACCACAAAAAAAGAAAAAAAAAAAGGGGGGGGGGGGGGGGGGGGTGTTTCCTTGCACGATTTGTTTTTAAGATCTTACCTTCTCTAAATCTCATATGTAGGTGGATTTAAGGGTGAAAGGCATGACATATCTTATCTAAAGGGCCAGTCTGCAGCTGCTTAGGTGGCTTCTTAAGAAGATCTTTGTCGGAGGACAGCACAGACAGCAGGTGACCTGGCCCCTTGGCTTTCCAGCACGGGACCCGGTGCCACTGTGGGTTCAGAGCAGTAGCAGAGGCTGTCCTGGCACGTCATCACTTTGGCACTTCTAAATTGCTTTTGAATATATTGGCAGTTTGAACAGTGCCAGCTGCAGTGGTTTTATTAGATATTTCCTGGAATTTGAAATTAATTTGAAGGCTTAAGTTCCTAAAGTCAGGAGAGTCTCAATTTTCTCCACCACTTTCATCAAATTGGACAAAAAATTGGATCCAAATGCACACAACCCACCCACCTTGGGTAAACGTAAATGAACTAAAACTTATTGTATAAAAATCTCAGGTGCATTATTTTACTGATGATCTTGGCAAAGCCTAGTTTTGGATTATTTAATCTGAATTCACAGCCTCTATGGACCTCTGAACACCTACAGGTTTGCTTACATGACTTGAGTAGCTCTCTGCACAACAGAACAGGTGAAAAATTGGGAAAAAAATCCCAGTCTCATCCTCTGGCAAGTTCAGCAGAAGCAGAACTGTCTGCTGTGGTCTCATTGACATCTGTGAGCATTTGGGTAGATTCGGGGATCGATCTCTGTTCACTTCAACGCAGGATTGAGTTTAAGATAGCGTTGTTGCTTCCTCTCTGCCTTGTCACTGTGAAAACCAGAATATACATCCAAGATCAATGTAATATAGGAAGTTATAGCTTGGTTTATGCAAATATATTCAGTTTTATGCAAATGTGCAACTGACCTTTCTTTGGTCAAAGTAAGTTACAGGCTTTTGAGCTCGAGTGCAGAAAAAATGAAAGGTGTCTGTGTTACGCAATGGAGATTTCTTCAGAGAACAAATATCTCCGGTTACCTACAGCAGACTATGTGACAGAACATTTTGTTAACGTTTCTTGAAGAGATCTGAGTCCTCACAGAGAAAAGCTGGTTGGACTTTTCAATAGAAAATTATTTTCAGCAGAAATAAGATGTTGCAGCTGAAGTAAAAAGTATTTGAAAAGAATCAGTTTTTAAATAGAAAAAGGCAGCAGGGGAAAACTAAATCTGAAAAATGTTCAGTGGTTTTCTTGGTTTGAATTTCAGGAAAAAGGCATTTTTTCAGTAAGCTGGTTATTTATTGAAAGTCATCTTCCAAATATATTTACTTCCAGTATTACTTGTAGTTTTCTTTAGACCACTTGCAATCCCCTCTCTCCTATAAAATTTCTGTGAAAAAACAACAGTATATATTTTGATTAGGGGTAAACACGATTGAACTCAACAGCTGCTGGGAGTTCACACGAATGTTCAGAAACATTATTATAGAAGAATCTGATGAATTCTGCTTTCTCAGCAGCAATGAGTTTTTTTTCTGAGCTGATATATCCCTTTCCTATGCTGATATTAACTGATTGTGAATTTTACTATGTGTTTTTAAAGTATTACATGTGTATTAGCAACACAGCTTCTCTGTTAGTCATAACAGGATTCAAGAAGCTAAAACCCATAGATAGCTTTAAAAATGTACCCTCACTAAGCACACAGTTGGAAAACTAAAGAAAGCAAGGTGAAAAAGGAGGAAGGGGAAAAAACATATGCCTGAGGGTCTGGAGTATGATCTAGGCAGGGCTCACAAACCTTAGGAAGGACACACACCACAGGTACAGAAGAATAGCCATGTGAAAATGGGAAGCAGATCAGCTTTTCTGTGTGAATAAAAAGCTGAGAGTATTTTCATCAAGGCAGAATTAAAGGGGTTTTTTTGTACATTATATTTCTAGGGGAGAACAGAGATGGAGTTAATTCTAGACTAGAACTGGCCTAACAAAAGAGATTTGAGCTGGACTCAGAGTCCTGCCAGGGTGGGATCAATCCTCCACCAAGGTCAATCCAACATGTCAGGGTCCATCCTCCATCACACCAGTGGGGTGCTGAAGCTGGCTGCTCCTCAGCCTGAGCTCCCCAAGACATGGTCAATGATACAAAGGTTGTCTGGAAGCTGGACTCGGATTTAAATCAGAACTTGGCAATCCACAGACATAAAATATAAATTCTAGTAGTGACTGGGAATAATACCACTGTAGAAATATCAATTCTAAATATCGGAGGCAATAAAAGATTTGAGCGTGTTGTGCGTGGCTACACTGGTTGATCAGAGGGGAACTGGACTTTAGGAATAAGGTGGGCATCCAGTACAAGAAAAACAGCAATTCTAATTTATGACACTAGCTAGAAAACAGACGTACTGAGCAGTGTAGGCATTTAACTCCTGCTTGGCTGCCTAATAGATCATTTTAGAATCTGAATACTTTCATAGGTCCGAGTCTTGGTGACAAGTGACAAAGAGCTACCCCTAACAAAAATGTAGGTGACCTGGCTACATGGCTCTCTTTGTGTTTCTGGTGGTTTCATCTGTTTCATTTGCTAATTTTGAGCATTCCACAAGGTGCTTTTGAGTGTGCAGCCCCCAAACCCCAGTGCCGGCTACAGCCCAGGCTGGTCCTGTGCTGATGGCAAGGAGCAGCCATGGACAGAAGCAGATCTTCCCGCTCTGTGTTCAAACTCAACGCAGTTGCAAAGCTTCAAAGTGCCACTTAATGGGACTTTCATTTTCCTTCCAGCTGAAGGGAAAGTGTTGTTAAACTCCCAGGCTGGCAAGTTGGAGTTTACACAGATGGAACAGTTAGCGCAGACCGCAGAACAAATACCAGCAACCAACCAGTTTCACACTTCTAAAGAAAGAAAGAAAGGAATGGCAGGGACAGGCCAAAGCAAACAGGCCTTGGAAAACTCAAACCCGCTGGCTGGAATTTTCAGCTGTTACTTTTCTTTTCACATTCAGGCTTTTCTGGAGATCTCTCGATTCAGCAAAGCAGAGAGGGCTTTTGCATTCATATGAAATGATTTAAAGCTCCATGAGGAGTGCTGTGCTCAGTCCCAACAACCACAAAACATACATTGTTTGAAATTTTATAAACGTGGTTTTCACTAAGAGCCACATTTTTTTTTTTAAATACATTTTCTTTCCAGCAAATAATATGTTGTTGAATTTCCCACATCTTGCCTAGCTATGGTAGTGGGGTGTGTCACTTTTTATGCTTTTTGCTTTTTAAACCTGAGGACAACTCCTATGCCCCTGACAGAGCCCTGAGACCTCTTCCGTTCCCTGGGCTGTCATCTGTCCCAGCTCCCTTCCAGTGATGCTGCCCGGCTGAGGAGGGCTGGGTCCCCCTGGGGCTCTTCTGTACTGCCCTGTGATCAATCAGAAAGGTCATTGCTGAGTATCTCCATCTGAAACCTCTGCAACACCCTGCACCACTGCTGCTGGTCCTCAGAGCAAAGGCCCAGAGCAGGAATTAATCCAGGTCTCTCCCGTGGCAGTGGAAGCATAACCTCTGAGCCAACCCCAGAGGATTTGATTTTATTAAGACACAGGGGTCATGCCTCCCTTCATTCAGCCAGCCTTTCATTCTTGTCCTCCAGTAACAAAGAAATTGCTAAGGAATTAAAAAAGGCATCTCCTGCAAATATACAGGCAGAACTGCTAGTGCATCTCCTCTCAGAATCTAAGACTTGCTGGGTAAAATTGTTAAGGGGTGGCTAAATCGGTTTAGATAAAATTATCCTCTTGTACTCCCAGAGACCCGCGTTCAAATGCAAGCCTCATTATGAAATGGAAATGCTTCATGCTCTGTAAACTGTGACTTGTACTAGTAACACTGATGCAAGTTCTGCTCCCACCAAAGCAGATGTTGATTGGAGTAACTTCAGATTGCTCCATCAGTGTACTGAGTGTCTGCAGGGACCTTCTCTTACTTTGGATTAGCAGTTATGAAGCTGAAGCAGCATCTCATTCTGAACTGTTTCATTAAGAGTACTTGTTTCTACCTATCTTTACCTCCATGTGCCAGAGGTTTGTGTTTTCCCCCTTGCTGCATTAACAGTGCCTTCCTACTCTGGCATACGCAGTAAGATGATCCAGTACCTCATGCATTGCTGACATCAGATTTTACTAAATCAGTCCAGACTTCATGCAAAGCTACAAAACCCAGTGTAATTCTGTGGAGAGACTCACTGTTCGTTCCAGCTGAGACATTAAATGATGCTATTCAAGGGTGTGAAAATGAGTGGAATTAACTTCTGTGATGAAAGAGGAGGCAGCTTGACAGAGTTGAATAACAAAACCAGTCAAGTCTTAAGCAACAGGGGATTCGGCCAGAACTGATCAGTGCCCATGCAGCTAAGAGCATGGGGACGAGTTGCAAGTTTTAGGCTCTATCAGGCCTCTGATACCTCTGGGGCCTCAGTTCCTCTGTGTTTAGGTGTAACCCAAGACAGCAGTGTAGACAAACCCCTCTAATTCATCCCTGGTTTCTGTTTCACGTGTGCGAATTTCTTTCCTTGCTACATCACATTGTACTCACTCAGCGTGTAATTTCCTCTTGCTCTGCATGTTTACTGGCACCAGGACAAGGGGCTTCCACCAGGACACTTTCCTCTAGGAGAACAGACTGAAGCAGGTTGCCCAGGTTTATCTTGATGTCTCTTTGATGGAGACAGCACACTTTGACTGGATAAAGCCCTCAATAACTTGGTCTGATCTAAATCCTCCTGAGGTCCTTTGGAACATGAATTATCCTGTCATCTTAAGGTGGGCACCTGTGCTCTAAAACTGGGACAGGTTATCTGGGGACAAGGAGCTTAAGGGACTTGAAGGTCCCCAGAATTAGTATAGCCTCTCTCACATGGCAAGAAAGAGGCTGCACAGATGCCTACATCTACCTTCTCTCTGGTAAGATGTTACCTCTTCAGAAATGGTATCGTCAGCCAACCACAGGACAATGTGACAAGGGGGTTAAACCCTTCCCTGGTGAAACCACTGGAGCACTGGTGCAACCTCAGAGACACTGTTGTATCTCTATTACTTATCATTTGGTTTTTTTCAGCTAATGTTCCTGTTAATGTAGCAAACTGGACCCAGTGATTCCTGAATTGGCAGTATTTTCCTTTTATTTCAATGCCAAGCATGTGCAAAGACAATAGCATCTATAAAAGTTGTCTAGTTGATTGGTGTCCCTGCTCATGGCGGGGAGGTTGGGTTAGATGATCTCTAAGGTCCCTTCCAGCCTAAGCCATTCTATGATTCTGTGAAAAGGGGGAATAGAGAGATTGCAACCTTCCTCTTTGCTCTGCAGTTCCTGCTTGCAGTGACTGGTCCCTCCCTTTCAAACAACCTTTGCTGACAGAAGCCCGCGATGATACATGGCAGGATGCACTAGAGTACTGTGGAAGCCAGTGCAACGTGACGCATTTACTGTACTACAACGTACTGTATCTCAGTGCTAATGACGTCTGGGTATTGAAATAACCTCCACAGGGAGCAACGCTGCAACACCTGCTTCTTCTGGATAACTCAGTCTACATCTCCTTGCTGCAATGGGAAAAAAAAAAAAAAAAGAAAAAAGGAAAAAGACCTTCTCAGCGAGGCTGCTGAAGTAGAATGCCACATTAGGGCATATTTGTTAATGGCAAACCATTACAAGTTTGCCAAGTGTTCAAAATGATGCTCCTAGGATTGTTTGGATTAGAGTATTTTATGTAGCATTTAATCAGCTCACCTTATATTCAGAAAAAGCATGAAAACCTTTCATTAAGTGACACTTAGTAATCTTTAATCACATATCATAATAAGGCTTGGAACATAGGTCCAGTGTTTGAAGAATCTCTGACACTGTGTGGTGCTAACGAGGCTTGAGGGTCAAAATTTGCCCTCAGTTTAATCAGCAATGTGTGCAATTGTTTTGGAGCACTCAAGTTGAACCCAAGGCTACTTCTCAGGAGGTACCAGTCCCAAGAATAAGCAAAAGGCCTTGCCCTAGGTAGGATCATCTACTTTTTACCAAGTATTTTTGACTTGAGGTGGGATTACTGTGTCCAGCAAAGCACAACACATAGAAGGGAGATCCAAACGCCCTTTTCCATGGGCTTTGCATTCACTGGAGTTTTTTTTGCTGCTGTTACCCATCCACAAGGCTAAATGTAGCCAGGGAAGCTGCTGGGGATAATTTTCTTTCTGAATGTTTCTAGTGGAAATTTCTAACAAGTCAGCACAGCAATTTGTGAGATCATCCTCTGATTTCTTACGTGTGTTACTAAGAAGCAAAATGAGTTAATACTTGACTGAGATGGATACAGGAATTCATTGTTTATACCTTTGTTCAGGCTCTCTTCAAACTCAGGTATGCATAGGTTATGTCATTCATAGTCAAAATACTTTTCCAGAATTTTCCTTCTATCAAAGGAGTATCTAATTCTATACATATTGAAAGAGGTATAAAATGAATTTTATTTTTAATGAAGATAGAGATTCTGGAGGAAGAAAGAGCATTTGGGGGCAGCACTGATGCACAAATTTACTATGCTCTGCTCATATTCAGTATGAGGCACTGTCAGGAGGATTTTCTGCTACAAAAAAAGTGAATATAGGTACCAATATATACATCTCTTTTGCATTTCAGTAACTATTATGATTTGTAAACAATTGGTCAATGGTCAAAGGGTTAATGTTGACCCAGACAGAAACTAAAACCTGAAAGCCATTTATCTCTGCAATGATACTGTCTATTCATAAAGACTCTGTGATTTACTTTGAAGAAAAAAATCTAGACAAAATATAATCTGAATATTTTCGGCACAATGAAAAAACAGACTTGAAACACCTTCTCAATCTCTCTTTTATTTATTGAACTTAGAGTTTTCTTAAATATGGTAGTCAGTTTTTGCTTGCCATTTAAGCACCTATTGAAATATGACTTTCAGTTTTCTGAAGTAAAGTACAACTTGTAAGTCTCTCTCTCTCTCTCTTTTTTTTTTTTTTTTTAATTCAGCAGATAAATACGTGCCTTGAGAAATGTCCCTATGGTTGTCAGAATGGTTGTGGAAAGTTACAAGTGAAGTGACTTGAAGAAGAAATGATCCCTGTTTGCAGAACACAGAAAGTTTACTCTTAGGTGCATACACTTAATTCGTATTAACTTTACCACAGAGTAAGTGAAAATGCTCGTGTGGCTCATACGTGTCCCTTACCATTTCAATTGCTCTTTGGTTTTCTGCTCCCACTGATAGAAAGGCACATTGTATTTGCAGGGTGAAAAGTCATCCTCCTGGGCTGTGCACATAGGAGCCTGCACACTTAGTTTTATTCAAACACAGGATGGAGGTGAATTCAGCCATTTATTCAGAGGTTCCCATGGGATACTCGTGTGGAAATCTAGCTATGGCAAGCTATAGTTTGCACTTGGGTATTGTGTCCCCTGCCAAAGAATCTATAGACAGGAAGGGTGTTAGAGGACTGAATTTAGCTGCAGTGATTCTTTCCGTTTCTCTCAAGTAGCCTGCAACTTGAGTTGAATTGGAACCAGGTATTTAATCAGTATCCCAACCAGCCTAGAAGAGGCTTGGGCTTGGTGTGGACCCAAATAAATACCCAACATGTAACCGCTGCACAGTGAATATACACTCGCAGCAGCCACCACTGGCATTAAATAGGAGTGTGTAGAGGTCATCTTTTACCTCTCATGACATTCAAGCCAGAAATAGAGTTGATTATGCTCTGCTATAATGCTCTGCCTCATATTCTAGTCTGGTTCTGTGTTTAGATGTACTGCAGACTGCTTCCTCACAAAAAAACCCCAACATTTCATGGTGCCACATGGCATCCTGCAAGGGATCCCAGGCTAAATCCAGATAAGCAAGACCTGACACAACTTGTCATGTCCACTTGGCTATTTGTGGTGCAGGACCTTTGTTGTCTCTGGCTCGGGCATCTCTTCATCAGCCTTCACAGTGCCGGGCAGGGACAGGCTGCAATGACCTAGCCCTCCTGACCCTTCTGCATGTCCCAGGGGAGCATTTGGCTGCTGGTCCACATCTGTGGGCTGCAGGGGCTGTGGAGGGCTGCCTGTTGTTAAACAGCTGCCACGTTTCACCCAAGCAGTGGTTGCAGTTTAGTGGTAGCTGAAGTGCTTCCCCTCTCTGCATTGGAAAGCTCCTTTAGATAATTTTGGATGACAGATATTATTACTATATTTAATTTTTGAAACTCCACTGGAAAAGTTAAGCACTTAAAGAAATCCCTAAACTTACTACATGCAGCTTTTTCCTCATAAGAAACGACTGGAGAGTTTGTGCTTTTAATTATTATCATTCTCCCTTGAAATTATAGGCAAAGCACTCACTGACATTCGAAACATAAATTACTGGCCTGCAGCCTTGTGCTACTGTTTCTCTATCTCTCTGCCAGGGCTGCAAATCAATTTTCTGCATTTTTTTCAGATTTTCTGAAGAAAATTGTGGAAAATAGCTGTTGGCACATGGCATTTTTCCACAATGGTTAGGACTATTGAATGGGGCTGCAATAGGCTGCCTTGGAGAAGCCAGCCCCATTAAAATGCCAACCTCAGACAGATCAGAATGCTCACTCAATCTGAATTTCATATTTTTTCCACAGGAAGAGTAACAGAATTTTCCTTGGTTTTGCCTACAGTCCTGTAGAATTGTTAAAAAAAAAAAAAAAAAACCACAAAAAAACCCAACTTCCCCCTATTTTTAATTTCTTCTTGTTTATTCCATGCTATTTTCCCTCCACCCCCTCTCCCCCTTGTTTTGTTTTGTTTAAGTTCCAGCCACAATGCCCTCTAACCTTGGGTGATCTCTGGAGGATTTGGTTTAGTTCTTGGTTTTTTACTCTAGTTTTGTCCAGGTTGTTCCTTTACAAAGTGACCTGGAAATTCACCTGCTTAAAGTGATGATCATTCAGCTGGTAAAATGCTTTTCCCTCAAAATTGTTTCCAGTATGTTTTCATGTGATACTGGCCATACAGAGACATCACTTTCTGACTGGAATTATCTTTAAATCTGTCCTGGCTGCCTTGGGATTTAAACTCATGGGGCATTGGCCAACAGCTCCAACTTTGCCTGTTTTCTTTGTGTTTAGAGTCAAACCCCACTAAGACCATTAAGAAAAAAAGAAATGACAGGAGCCTTCCAGTCTGTAAAGCAGACTTCCAGTGGATTGTGTATGATGAGTTGCTGGGAGGGAAACAAGAGCATGGATCTATGTAAGACAGCAGGTTGCACAAGAGCAGAGAGCCAGAAGAACCAGAACAGCAAATTCCTGGATTTCCAAGGAAGAATTCTTGCAGAATTATTGCTGATCCCATTGGCCTGGTCAAATTGTAAAGCTGGTTAAAGAAATAAAGGGTAGTGTTATGAACCTACTTACACACAAGTTGCTTTGCTCAATATTGCAAAAGCTTTAAGAAACAAGGTCACATCTGAGCTTCTCCCTGAAAACTGGTTCTTCCAAAAGCCCTAGAGAGAGTTAGCTTCTGGGTTTTTGATTATATGTTTCATTGCAAAGAGATGATGTCATGTTGTGTGTTATAAAGCCAGGGAACTGAGCTTGGGACAAGAGTGATGGAAGTTTGCCGGTTTAATCCAGGTCTGGGTACTTTGTATACATCTAGCCATAATTTCAGAATCAAGTATTTGAGGTTGGAATATCTTTCTGCTGGCTGATCTGATGCCTGTTTTGCCAGGGCAGGAGGAACTGCTGCAATATTGTTGTAAAAGAATCGTTTCAAAAGGGAAAACTGAGTTAACCTCTGGGTGTTTCAGCTACTGCAGGGTAATGAATTGCTATCTTCATTAACAGAAAGAATGCCAGAGAGGCTAAATGAGTCAGAACAGGCAGAGACACAATCCTTTAATGAGTTGAACAGGAGCTGGTTTGTAATGTGAGGTTATTGATAATCCCAGGGTTTATATAACAGCATGATTCTAGGTCAGGGAGCAAAAAACACACACTCCTGTATACACACACTCACTGGTGCACTGTAAGATGACACACTCTTCTGAACAGATGGCTTTAGCCTGGGTTAAGCATATGCACTCAGGAAAGATGACTTTTTTTTTCAGGGGGATAAGTCCTTCTGCCTGCTTTTGCACCTAAATGTGTAGGGCAGATGTTGATTTTTTTCAGTGAACAGTTTTGCAAATGATCACCTGGGTTACGGTGGCACCAGATCCATTTAAATCATCCCAAGAAACTGCAAATTTAGAGATTGGTTTTTTTAAGAAACACTGCAGACATCTTTTCCGCAGCTTGAGAAACAGTTTCTTACTTTGCTGATTTCCTGTGTGTGTACTGAGATGTTTGACACTTGGTCTGGTATCAAGGAGCTGGATCTGGAAGTGGAGGAACTACACAGGGTGAAATAACCATTGCCTCTTGGCTCTTATTTTTCTCAGTCTAGCTACTCATGGGGCTGTGTTGCTAAGAAAGGTGTTTTACTTTCCCAGCAAGATAATACTAATGTATGAAATGGTTCCATCATCACAAAAAAAGCTTTTTTTGCTTAATAACCTGTTTAGTAACAGTCGTAGAACACTGTTGAAGGACAATTACATTACTTCAGCTGTGCCAGGATGCTAGTGATGCTGGTGAGTCCAGATCTGCATCTGGTTTGCTATCCCAACCTCAGCTGCTTGCAGGAAGCCGTTTCTACAAGCTCTGATGACTGTGCAGATTGTCCACACTGCCCATGGCACACCTGCCTGTACCGTCTCATCTGCTGTTTATGGTTCTGTAAAAGACAATTTATGATATTAAAGAAAATTGGAAATGTTCTAATTCCAAGTTCCCTAGTCAATTGTGGCCTAAGCAGCCTACTTTAAATTCCCTCCCACAGCATTCCCTGAGAATCCTTAAATTCCCAGGCTTAATTTTCCTGTGGTCTCCATATGGACAAGCCTATTATTGAGTAAAATGAAAGAAACTAAAAGATCATCCGGAAGAATGTCAAGAGTGATTGCTTCTGAGTCCATGAGTGACACTTTTAACCAGATTTGTAGGAAGTTGAAGGCATTTTCATTCTCGGAATTGTATGGCTTTGGCTTTTTTTTTTTTCTTTTTAATATGCACTTATTCAGGGTGGGGTTTTTTATCCCAGATAGTAAAAAACTCTCCAGATAAAGATGAAGATGTTAACAGATGTCAGCCTAACATGAAGTCTCAGACCCATTGTTGCTTTCTCATTGTAAGTAGCATTCAGTGACTGTCATGAAAGGACAACTGCTGGTGAAAACTTTCCCGCATTTTAATAGAGCTGCTGCTCGTGGTGTCTGGAAGCAGCTTTGCACAAATGGACATTTCAGTTCCTATCATTCACATTTAAGAAAGCCACAGCTGAAAAGCAGATGCTGTGAATAACAAAGACTAGAACTAAATTCTGGCTTCTGTCATTCCCACTCACAGGGGACACAGTGAAACAGAGGAAGAAAAACATTTACCAACTACACATGACCCCTGGAGAGGTTTTGAAGGGGATGTCTGAGTCTGCTGCAGGTGTTAAGCTGCTTGGAGAACAAGCACAAGTGTCAGCACACACAGTTGTCCATAGCTGGAGAACCACGGTGCCAGCTTCAGCATGCACAAGCAAAGCCAGGGAGCTGAAGTGCAGCATGAAGAGGATCTCTGCAACAACCCCTGAGTGAAGCAGGTTTGTGGTCCCTTGATATGCCTTAGTAATGTTGTTTCATTGCTTTTTCAAAAGTCAGCTTCAGTGCAGGTGTAATAAAGGGGTACGGTGTTGCAACAGGGGGATTCTGCCCCTGTTCCTTGGACTCTGGTGGTGGTGCTGCTGTGAAGTTGTTCCTAGAAAGCACAGGACTGAGCCAAAAATACAGCTTGAACTGGTGTCCTGTTGTATTGGCAAGAACAGTGATTGCATGTCATCGAACTCCCAGCATTCATAGCACTGAAAATATCAGGAATTTTCCCCTCTTGAACAAAATGATATATTCCTCCCTCAACTGAAGAGGGAAACAATGGGGAAAGAAGATCAAGTTTGCCAAGAGTAGCGCATCCCTTTCATTTCAGTGTTCTCCCTGACACATAAAAAATGCATGATAATTACAGAAAGGAGCTAGCAAGTGCTTCGCAGTTTGGAAATAAAGTCAAAATATTTCAGACAAAACATTTTTCCACGAGAAAGAGTCAAGCCTCTGTTTTGCTGAAAACAGAAATTAATCAATGGTAGTTATTTTGGACAGATTATTTGGGTTAAAGAGGCAAGAAAAATGGCAGGAGATGTCTATATCAAACTCTAGAGGTCTGGAGTTCTTCTGATCTTCTCCCAGTAATTTGAATAGAGTATCTGGGTTCATTTTTAAGTGCCATGAAGAGTTCTGGCATAATGAGGGTTGGAGATGCAGGCTTTTGAATAAGGGAGAAATAAATTATGATTGTAGAAGAAACTGTGTAAGGCCCAAAAGGCACTGTCCATAGAGTCATGCAAGCCTGGAGACAGTCCTACTGCCCCAATTTGAATGTTCCTATTCCTTTAGCTGCATGAATGCACTACTCACGTGTTTGCTGTGTCTCATTTAGTTGCACAAAAGTGAGTGGGTGAAATAGTTTAGATGAAAGAGAGTGTGTGGCAAGAGATCAAGAAAATAATTACTGCTGTGATCCACTGTTGGAGCTAAAGAATCTCAATTAAGCGAGAGGATGAGCAGGAAAAGCTGTTGGAAGGAAAGCGATGTGTATGTATGTGTACACACACTCATACACTCCTGATCCTTCTTGTGTTTTCAAGGAATAATCTTGACATTAGTCCAGGTCCTTTGGCTACAATCCCCTCCTCATCCTAGAGTTAGTTTGATTTCTCAAAAACTTTAGAATTTGCCTCACATCTTGCTTTGCACAAAGGTTTTACAGCATCTTCCAGTTTGATCATTTACATTTCTTGCAGGTGTAGGGTGGGTTGACTTAGTACAGATCTGTGGAAACTTCACAGCAGCAGGTATCCTCTCTTTCTTAAGCATCATACTTGCACAGTAAGCAACCTTTTTCATTGAGGATGCTTCATGGAGCTGCTGTGGCTGAGGAAGAAATGCTTCTTGCCTGAGATGGTTTCCTGCCTCTTTCCTGAGGCAGCTGGTGACGATGACTCTTCCTAAACCAAAATAGGCTGTTGGGGTGATATCTAACAACAGCTGTTGTTATCTTGTAAGCATCAATGCCACAAGATCTGATGGGAAGATGGGGGTGTAGGGCATGCCCAGGGTACTTCTGTCAGGTGGGGTGTTTGGTAGGGATGGGAAGCTACAGGCAGTAAGAGTTTCACAGCCCTGTTTGGTACAGAAAGTGAGGTTGGTGTGCTAGAGATGATGCTGTGTATGCCTGCACTGTAGGGATCTCATTTGCCATTAGTCAGCTCACCCTGTGTAAATGGGTGTCAACCAGAGTATAGAACTGCTCCACGCAATGGTACGTAAGCTGTATTTAAAATGTTGGTTGATCTGTTAATGCAGTGACATATAAATCTGTCACTCGTGCGGGTTTGCTTAGCCTTCTTGGCCGAGAGCAGCCATTCGTTTTGCAGCAGAGATTACATGTGCCCTTAAACTGTGCTTTTAAAACATCGACACCCCACAGATGTGTCTGTGTGTAAACTGGGGAATTACATCTCTTCTCCCTCTGCTGCTGCTTTTGGCATATAAATCCCCATTTCACTTGTTGCGTAGTGACACCTTCTGTGTGTTCCCAGTGGCAGTGAGCACAAGGCACAGCAGTGACAGGGAATATGGGTGGCTTGCTGGGACCACAGCTTCCACCAGGCCTGTATGACAGCCCCAGCACTCCCACACGCTTCATGCAGAGTGGATGGCAGCACAGAAAGTGGCTATTTTTGCAGACAGACAATTTGAAGCAGTCTGTTTGCCCCATCATTTGCCCACACAAAATGCATGGAGAGGATTTTTCATCCAAGTATGTATCAATACTGCACATTTCCCCCCATACCCAATCTTCCCAGGTATCAAAAGAGAGCTTTGATGTTACAGAGCAATGTGATCATCACCACTGCTGGAGTGTGCGTTCTCTGAGTGCCACAGTCTTTCTAAAGAGCCTTGGGCAAGCCTACTGAGGGAAAATAAAATAAAAATCCAAGCTGCCATTAAATAGGCATTGTGAGTGTCGTCTTCTTCTGAGCATGAAAAGCTCTCTGGCCTTAAAAGTCTAGAAGACAAAAGTTTAATCCAAAGTCTTAAAGGACTGTATATGTGCAAGTGTACCCCAGCACTGGTGTCAGCACGAAAAGCACTGCTCTGCTAATGCAGCCTTAAATGATATATGTAAAAAATACAGGTTTAGGACAACTGTGGGGAATTGGTACCTGGAAAAACAGGACGTTATAAAAGTTGTAACTCCTCTCATTCATACTTCTTGCTGGGGAAAGTTTGTCTCAGTTCCTGCCTAGCATGGCTTGTATTCATTACTTCTGTGCCATCAGAGGCTTCACTCCATGGCCACAGCAGTCGTGGCAGAAAGTGTCCAAGACACAATAGAAAATACAGTGTTGCAAGCTCCCTAAGTAGGTTCAGTCAGTTTGGGTTTTGTTGTTTTTTTTTTTTCTCCTGGGAAACTCCTGCCTATACAAGGATATTGCAGCTGGTGAGGCTGTGGTGATATACATGTGGGTGGTTCAAGGTGTGGAACGAACGATGTCACTATTCCAGTTAGAACATGCTGATCATGATGTCGTATCAAAGAAAGCCGCTTGCAAAATGACTGTCAGCTGAACCCTGTGCAAGGGAACATAATGGTTGTATGTATATGTCTCATTTGAATATCCGTGTGGCATCTTGCATTCCCATACCTGTCTGATAAAAGGGAGGGAGGGGACCCTCATATGATGATACGGTCTCATTCCAGGACAACCCATATGCAGGGAAAAAGTTTCTTTTAGCCTTTGTAACAACTTAGAGTTATCCCTGAGACTGCCAAAGGGGATTCCCAGTGCTAACTGTGTTTGTGCTGGATTCCATACTGTCCAACTGGCCTCAGGAGCACAGTCAGACAGGAACAACTCCTGCAAGACTAGCTCCACTTCCTAGTGGCACACTTTATTACTAGTACCAAAAGAAATAGGATGACTCTAATTTTTAGCAGAGCGTTGCCACGTGAAAAAGACCTCCTCTACTCTCCCTGTTATACGGGATGCTGGCAGGAGTGGTGACGTGGTAACTTCACCATGCAGTGAATGCGAGTGAAATGTTTCCCCGCGTATCGTGGTGCCCTCGCAAGCCCTGGAGCAAAGGGTGTGCAAGGAGAAGGGCTGTGTGTCACAGCATGAACCCGCTGTCACGCTGTGACAACATTGCAACAGCTAACTCATACAGGTTACCACAAGCGTCAGGACAGCTCCTGTGCCTTTTAGTCCCCCTCTTAGAGCAGTAGTTGTCACCTTTTCTGATCCCTGCTTTTCTTTAAGTATTTTTCAAAGGAGCTCCTGACTGTGAACGGCTTTTCTTGGTTACGTTGGGCAGATATTTCAGGACTAGGTCAAGGAACCAGAGAGGTTTACAAATCCCACATGGTGTAAAGTCTCACCCTTAGTTTCCCATAGACCTAGTCCGTCTGACTCCAGCTGAGGATCTGGTGCTGTTAACTTCTGCTCAGAAAGTAACCATGAAATATTATACAGGGAGAGGCAACAATTAGTAAACCATCACATCATTCCAATTGTCTTAATAAGTCTAAACCTGTGAGATGCTGAACAAACTTATTTCCCATTCACATCCATGGGAATCAGAAGTTCTTTGCACCTCTCAGCACTTCATGGCACCTTCACGGGACCTTCTAACATCAGAACAAGGGACTATGGGTTTCTGTCTTTAAACTTTGCAAAAGCAGATGTGGCAGTGCCACAGCAGTGCCACATATTTCCAGTTTGAGGAGGAGAGGAGAGAGTGAGTTATAGAGTTCAAAGTAGGTCCAGGAATTAAATTTCTTTAACACTCAGGAGCACTTTGGCTTGATCTCATCAGGCCTAAAATTCCATTACTTTACCCTCACGTGCAAATAAGCCCTGCAATAGTTTCAGTTGCTGCTAACACAGCTATTACATGAATAAAATGGTTCATTTGTTTTAAAGACCTAAAGTAACATTTAATCCATATATTTTAAAACCAAAACATCCAAAGGACGTGTTACATGGCACAAAATCTGGGTTTGGGAGGTCTCTACAGCAGGTGACAAAGTGAGCCTGGGCACTCAAACACCGATGGTGTGGCTGGGAGGGCACTTACAGTGCGGTGAAATAACCACCAAAATCTGAGCGATGCTTTAAACCCCCCAATCCCTAAATCATATGTTTCCATCATGTGAATATATATGATGATCATCTCCGCGGTGCATGTGGGGAGGGGTTGGTGTGAAATCAGCAGGCTCAGAGCAGTTTTAACGAAGGTTCACCTGAGGTAAGGCAGTAAGCTAAAGGCCACATGTTGCTTTTATTGCAATTTTCCCCCTTACTTGCCATTCTGAGCCAACGGTTCCCTCGGAGCCCTTCGTGCCTGCACACACACACTGGCTGCACAGACACACAACAGGCGTGCGAGGCTTCCCTGCCGAATGCGTTTAATATTCTGTCTGTGCTGGCATGCTCTTGTCTTGCTTCATAAAACCTGTTGAAAGCCAGTCAATTCATTAATCTTTTGCCAAGAGACGTTAAATGCCAAACCGGGAAAGACGATAATGACTTGACAGTTCATAAGAAAGGGCCTGATCCTGCAAGGTGCTGGGAACAGGAGCCAGAGGGAAGAGGAAGGTGTTTGGGATGCTGCAGGATTGATCCTTTGCACATTTGCTGCTCTCTCTCTGCTTCCAGAGTGAAGCCAGGAAGGTGCGAGTGTATGATGAAGCCATGAGCATGATGCTGTCCTTTGAGGAGGTCTCTGCAGCCTCACCAGTCTGACACATCCCCCCAGCAGAGTTTGTACCAGGGGGTTAGCAGGACCGATGCTTCAAAGCACACAGAGGAGAAATAGGGACAGCTCGGTCCAGTGCCAATGTGAAGCGGGCTCTTCTCCGCTCCTGTGGCTGACAGATAAAGCCCTGGCAGTGGAAACTGCCAACATTAGCGATGAGTAATCACCTGCACAGCCTGGTCCAGCTTGAAACTGCACGATCACCAGTGCCAGGGCTGCAGGCAGTGCTCAGGGGGCTTGGTGCAGCTGAGCCTCCACAGCTTCGATACCTGTTCTCTGCTCCACGTCTAAGAGCCGACCGCAGCGCTGGGGAGGGAGAAGGAAGCAATTCTGCTGGCCTCAGGCGATCGGGCAGCGTGAGTCAGGCTGCAAAAAGGCAATGAGTTTCACTGAAAGCTTGGAGGTTTAGAGACTAATAAACATTGAAGCCTTTTAATTTGATATTTAGACCCTGAGATTTTACAGACTCAGATTTTTGAGCCTTTTCAGTGTCATACTGGAGGTTATAAACATTTAAAGAAAGAAGGAGAAAAAGAGATCTTCCCATGGTTGTGTGACTCAAAAGAGCTGGAGCTTTTACTAATGAAACTGCTGCTATCACAGGACTTGCATTAAGCTAATCAGAGTGGATATCGCTGAGGTCAACCACTGTTTCCGAAAGGTCCCGCTGGTTCCAGGGCAGTTAGCAATGCTGAAGTGATGCACTAAAATTCAAATACACCCAGCCTCCTTGCCGTGCAGGAGAAGTGGATCGATACTGAATTAGAGGTGGATAAACTGCATTTAACTATATTTAACAATACCACTGATAGCACTTAAACTTATTAGGTATCAATTATCCCTTAGTTTCACAGCAGCTCACCTCCATCTCATATCTGCAGCATTTATTTTCTCCAGCCAGAGTCTGCGGCAGAGCTGATGGTTTTCTGTCCCTCAGCTGATGAAATCAGAGTCTAATTTTGTGGAAACATTTTTTCCTGAGTCATTCATCAGTCCTAAATCCCCCAAAATGAAGCCAAGCTGGTGTGTACCATTTTTTTTTTCTGATTTAAAGTTCCCTTCCCAGCTTAGTACTTAGGCATCCCTTCCAGTTTGATGATAGAAGAAAAAACTTAATAGAAAAACTGTCTTGATGGTTTCCAGTTACTATGTATTGCTGACAAACTTCATAATGGAGTTGCAGTTTTCTGCAACAGGGGCTACAACCAGAGCACACTTGGCAAAATGATTCCCTTGACCATAGGTGGTGTACAAGGCACCACATGGCCCATCCTTCTCATTATGTTAAGATCACCAGATCACTGCAGACAAGATAGGTCTCTACACTGAATGAGTATTTTTAATTGGATGCACTTTTTCTCCTCACTGAAGAAGAGTCCAGTTTAGCCAGCAAACTCCCTCTGCTCTGTGCATTCCCCAGTCATAGAGGCTATCTGCAGACTGAGACTTGCAAGCCTGTCGCTGCTCATGGCTTTCTGCAGCATGGATTAGTTCCAAGGGTAGGAGAGGAAAACCCCAGATTCAAAGAGCACCTCAGTACTAATGGAGCCACCCTGCAGGGAATTGTCTTCACCACTTCCCACCATTGGCAGGTTTGGTGGAAGAGGGGTGGGTGATGGCATGGCTGAAGCTCATGGCCCATCCCGACTCTGCAGTACTGGAAAGGCAGGAGTGAGTGCTTAGAGAAGCCTGTCCTCATTACACCTCCAATCCTAAACCCTAATGAAGTACAGCCTGACAGTGGACAGCAGCAGACACACTTGGGCTGTGTGTAGCGTGCAAGCATCTGTGGCCCAAGTTGCAATAACTGCTCTATGCAAGTGGAAGGTGGGATTACAGCATAGAACAGCCCAGTCTCCCCTCCCTGAACAAGCAAAACTGCCCTTTATGGGTGGCTGCAGGCTCCCTAGGCAGGCTCAGGGGGAGAACTGAAGTTGGAGAGTGCCTATGACTTCTGGAGGGCTCGTGATGTTCATTACTTGGGTGTAGGATCCTTGCAAATCTTTCCAAAGGCCATTGAATAGCAAAGGGATAGTAATGTGAACACCTCAGTGAAGGATGGGGAGAAGATGGGGGTTGTTTTTGTCTGGTCCTGTGTGATTCCATTGATAGAAGAAGGAAGAGGTGCTGTAATCAGGCATATAGAGATCGAGATTCATGTCAAAAATAATTTGGTTTACAGTATGCAAATCAGAAGACAGGGCAGGGAGAGCATCAAAATCACCCACAGACAGGCCATCTCCTTGATTTGAACAGAAAGAGTGCGTTCCTGCTCTGGAGGATGCTCTGCCAGCCCAGATCTCTTCTGCTTGCTCCTCTTGCAGAAGGGCTTTCCTGCTGGGTGTCAGTGCTCAGGAGCATGAGAGAGGCTTTGCAGCAGCTGGAGCCCAATTCTAGAAAAGGCAGAAATACTCTCAGGTTGTAAAGGAGAGAACAGATTTTCTTCTGTTCTTTCAACCTTGCACCCCAGCTGTGGGCACAGCTGGAGTCTTCCTCTCCACCCCCAAGGTGCACCCAGCCATGCCAAACCTTTGGTCAAGGTTTCAGACAAACCAACAATTGCCCTCTCCCCACATCGAACAGATTCCTATAGCCATATGTGTGGAGGCAACAGAGCAGGAGGATTCCCCTCCCGGGTCTGCATCGAGGTGCTGCCGGTGGCTTTTTTGCTCTGCATTATTTGGGAACACCTCTTTGGCTGGCAAGTGTGGCGTGGGGAGGGCGGCTGTGGGGGATGCACTGGACTGCAGCCAGGAGGGATGCAACACCATAGAGCAGCCTGGGTTTCCTGGATGCACCCTGTCTTGCAGCTCACGAGGGTTTGGATCAGCCTCTCCTCCCGGAGTGCTGTGAGCGCGGAGCCTCAGCTCGGCCTCTTTCTGGCAGACGTGTTTATCTGGGTGTTACATTGCTTGAGGCCAAGGCTTAGTTTCTGTTGTACTTGTGCCAGTGTACACAACCCTGGCAGCTTTCGGCACATGGGAGGAGTGTCATTTTATCCCAAGTCTCCCTCGGGAATTGATAACTGTTTAACAGAAGATCAGGGAGAGGATGGAGCGACTGGAGGGGTCCCAGTGCAGGGGGAATGTACCCTGAGAGCAGGAAGAAAAGGCTGGACAGAGAATATATGAATAATAAACTGAGGTGGCTTAAATTTTTATTTTTATGATTTGGTTGTGGTGGTGGTTAGCTCCAGACTAGGATTAATGAATCCCCTGCAGCTATTCTGCTTTGACTAGATCTGGCAAAGATTATATTAGAGAGAAAGGGAGTGGGGGGGATGGAAGAAGAAAAAGCACCACTTATCAGCATGCTTATACAGATGGGAGCTAAAAGGTGTAACCTGATGAGACATCTTTCATTTCAGACAATGCAAGCCCTGCACAGTCCCTCTGGGTCTCTTAAACAGAGATATAATAAGCTCTTTGGAGCCTCCCAAAAGTACATTGTGCTATGGAAAGTGTTAGGAGCTAATTATGCAGCAGGCTGAAGGAGCCAAGGCACCGGGCTGAAACTGAGAATAAGTTTTGTACCCAAAGCTGCTCTGGAAAGCACAGCTTTGCACAGCGGGATGTAAAGACCCAGATTTCCCTTCTTGTCATGCTGTGCGCATGCACATCCACAGTGCAAGGCAGAGGCTTTTTACCCTGGGCAGTATCATGAGGACATAGGTCTCAGGACATTTTTGAGTGGTCCTCAGTGCAGCAGAGGCACACCATCTGTGCCACTGGCAGATCAGCTGTGACAGGATCATTTGCAATACTTTATGAGGAAAAATATGACCTGTTTCCTAAAGAACCCCCTGCACTGACATCAACCTCCCCTACCTTGGACGATTGGCATCTAGGTATTTTGCAGAGCACTTTTGGTTACACGGTTCAACTTTCAAACATTCAGCAAGGCACAAGGTGAAAATTAGGAGACTCATATTTTTAATGTTCATTGGTGGTGGTGGCAGTGAAACATGGAAGAAATTCAGGGAAACCTACAGCCGCCTGTGCACCCAGTTCACATCTGGTCACAATTCACTGCTACCTGCCAAACAATTACAAACAGCAACCTGTTTTATTAGCTGTCACATCCCGTAAAATACTTCGGGGCCCTTCATCAGCAGCTGACACCCTGTCAATAACAGCTCTCTGGGTTAAAAAAAATGTTCACAATGTTATTTCAATGTCTGGCTCTCAGAGCTTTATCTCTAGTGCCCATCATAGAAGTATTCAAGCACTAAATGCAGGGTTAACAACTTTACAATTAAGGATGTGAAAGATATATAGGCACTGTTTTCATCCCACCCTGAGTTTGAGAAATACAGGTCTTACAGGCTGAATTGTTCCATGGTTAGTCCTCCAAGAAGCAGAGCACAGACTCTGGGCAGGCAAGTGGCTGACCTTGACTTGAATGGGAGATAATCAGACAAAGCGCAAAGGAGCACCTCTCCCAGCTGAGAACTGGGAAACCTGGGGGATGATGGTGGAATGCTTCTCCTTAATTTGTAGTCTAGCAAAACAGAAGATGGGGGAATGGTATTATGTCATTGCACAGAAGCCAGTGGTCAGAGGTCCAGGTCGATTAGTGTGTTTAGGAGCAGAATGCTAACCCAAATGAGTGGACATAGACATCGATGGATTCCAGTGGATCTCTGTACAGCTAAAAGATAACTACTGCATAGTAAGTATGAGATATGGCTCTGCTCATCCCTGTAACAGTTTGTGGATCTAACCACTCATTTTATGAAGGCTGCATGGGAAAAATATGCCCAGTGTACTCAGGTGCTGCCCCTGCCCTTGCTGGTGTCACTCCTGTCACTGTGCTCACAAGCTCAGCGGGCGTTGCGCTGCCGTTGTGAAGCCCTGGCAGTCCTGATCCTGCTACTGCTGCTCCACTCCAGTAACTGCAAAGTGTTTAAGGCATCCAATCTGAAACAGATTGATCCCTTCAGCACAATCCTAAATCTGCCAAGGCTGCCAAATTCTGCCTTTTTACCTCCCACAGGAACAGGGAGACTTCCCACAAACTTTCCTTTCTAAAATGTGGTTTTCAGAGTTTTAAAAAACTGCTTTTGCCTCCATTTGAGAATATGGTGCCCAAAGTTGAAATAAAAGTAGTCAAGATTGAAATCAGCATTTTGAAAACACAGAGACTTACCAGCTCTGGTTTTAAGAACTGAAGATATGAGTGATCGTGTTCTGGGGAGACATTTTCTGCTGCTTCGTATAAAAGAGGTTGAACTCCAGGCTTTCAAATGCAAAGCCAAATGCAATCTGAAAGACAAATATTTTCCACATTCTGAATGCTACACAGCCCCAGAGTGATGAGCTCTTCTCCATGTAGCTCCCAGTTTAAACAGACAAAAGAGAGGTGAAATATCATGTCCAAGATCAAACACTAACTTGGCGGCCAATCTGTGAACGGAGCCCAGTCTCTCTGGTTCAGAGCTGCTGGCCTGTTCATTCCAGCCACCTCTCCTGACATGTTCCTTAATTTTCCATCCAGGCAGGATGTAGGATTGTATGATGGATGTATGATGGATGTAGGATGCAGGAGGTAATGCTACCTTTGGTACTATTGTTTTATTGCACAGGTACTTTCTATCTGGCAAAAGATAAACTGTGATTAAATCAACCGGGATCAAACAAAGGAAAAGGAGGAGGAAATCAGATCTCAAAATCCTGTTGAACACCTCCCAAGTGCCAGGAGCTGGCAGTTTGTAACTGATGGCTGCACCTCTGATCTCACAGGGCTTGCAATCATGTCCATGAGCTGGGAACGGGGCCTGTGCCATCATATAAGTTTCAGCATGAAAACTGGTTGATTTGTTTGAAATGCTCTCAGTTTTATAGGTCTGTTTTCAGGTCTATCTTCAGCATTCCCACAGTGTGGTTATCTAGTTGCGGGGGGGATCTGTGAGTCAAGTTCTGCCCAGTGCTGCCAGCACACAGTCTACACTGTCATCAGGTGTAGCAGAATGAATATAACCAAAGGCAGATTTAAGATCTGAATGGCCGAATTAGGTTTGTATTAGTTTTGTTCTAGATTAAGATTTTTGTCATGCTTTTAGATTCTAATATTCCTTGAAATTATCCCAACTGAAATGTGATATTTTGACCCTATTTCCCCCACCAGCAATCATGACTTGCTTTCAGTCAATGGCAGTTTCTTGGTCACTTCTCTTCACAGCTCTGTATTCTTCCAGAGTACTTACTGGTCCTCAGAAAGTAATTTTCGTATCAAAAATGCCAGGGCCTGTTTGGCCCAGTTTAATAGAGCAGTTTAATGTTCAGACTTTCATGGCTTCATCTTGTATCAAACCTCCCTATTTAACTGCAGATATAGCCTGTGCATCTGAGCCTTTAGTCAGCTTCAGGGTGACATAGGATGTGTCACACACTGCTTTAATAGCAGGTGGAATGATGCTGTGTTCCTTTCTGTAGCAGGAGGACCTCATTTAATAGAAGAATAATTTTCTGCTGGTGTACATTCACGTTCTTGCCGTTGCATGCAGTTACTCACGTGTCTGAAAAACTCCTGCTACTGTGGTGGTTCTTCAGGGAAAAAAAAAATAAAATAAAGAAGGAAAAAAAAAAAGGATTAAAAATAAGAAATTACATAGGATACAGATGTTTGAAAAATGCCATGTCAAGCTCTCACAAAGGCAGATTCCTTGGTGTAACTTCACTGATCCCAGAGGAGCACATGTGGTATCAGCTCTCTAGTCCTACAGGCTGTTTCAATAGATCCTCAAGGAAATTTCAACGGGATATGAATTTTTTTCCTTTGGAAATCACAGCTTGTATGGTATATTTTCTGTCACATGATGCTCAGCCTCAACTTGTCTATTTAGAAGAGAACAACAGTGGGAATAGAATGGGTAAACCTTGGGCAACTCTTTGAAACTCGAGGCCCTTGGTGATCTTAGCAGGTGAGCTGAGATGAATCGAGCTGCTCCACCAGGCATGGGGCACTCGCTTTTTAAGAAGCACACTGGACTGCGGGAGCAGAAGAGGCGGGTGGCAGAAAGTGTGCTTTGATATAGTGATATAACGTCCCCTCTCAAACCTCAGGGAGCCGCGTCTCCTAATATTATTCTTTCTTCATTTTCAATTCAAACCAAAAGTGAAAACAGAAAGAAAATAACTCTTTTTTCTCTCCTTGCTCATTTCCCCCCCCTTTTCCCTCCTGCTGCTGCGATTGCAAAGGGAGGGGAAGAGAAGAGGGGTTACAGCCACTTAGATCAGTTTCATGCACAGGAGAAGTAAGACAGGAATTATTTTTCTTGTTAGCCTTTTTGTAAGAAGACAGACAACCCTTTCAGCCCAAATACAATATTGTAATTGCTCATATTCAACTGACAGAGGTTCCCAGATGAGCTCCACTGAGGCGTCATTTACTAATCTGTCATGTTCTATAGCACCCGGCACAGAGCGCTGTAAAAGTGTCTTCTTCTCTTTAAGTTATTTATATAGTTGGCTGAAAGCGCTTTGCTTGTACAAACTAGAAACTATTAGATTAGACCAGCAGAGACAGCCAGAGGCAATCTTTTTAACAAAGTGAGTGGGATTCAAAGTAGGGTTGGAAAGCAAATATTATTTCACTGGAAGTCTATTAGAGGTAGTTCCCTGGATAACAAATAAGTGCTTTGTTAGCTTAGCTTGAAGAAATGCACCGGTCAGGTTGGCAGCAGCTGGGTCTAATGGTAAACTGTGTGATAGCAGATGATAATTCTGTGATCAGTGCAACACGTAAGCCAATTTTGCTCTCCCTTCCTTCATAGCCTGCCACATCACTGGGTTTACTTGTTTAAAGTGCATGTCAGAACTTAGCAGCTGGGGATAACTCCGTTTGTTTTAAAACTTCTCATCATAACACACGCACACAGACATTAGAAGAAAACTTATGTAAATTCAGCCTATCAGAAAGCAAATATTGTTCTCACCAGGGAAGGCTAAAAGGTTGTCCATGTTGGAGTGCTTCAATAGAAGTGGAATCTGGGCTCAAACTAAGTTTTAGACACAGAGCTCGTCACAACAAAGAGAAACTCAGAGTCTCTGTTAAGTGAGATTAAAGCATGTCCTCAAAAATACGCAAACCAAGTCACAGACACTATCAGCTGCTAATTCTGGCACTTTCATTCAACCCCTGCAATGGCTGCTTTCAGTGATGGATAACGTGATTTTGCTTTGGTAGAGGACAAAATGTCTCTGTGCTGTAAGTCCATGAGAGTGATTCCTAAAAGCAGAAGCTTGTCTGTATAACACCTTGGGATGTGTTTCTTTCTATGAGAGGTGCTCCATCCATGTAAGAGGTTGGTTTTATTTATTATTAATAACCACTTGCCTGCTTGGAAGTTCCCTGTTTGGAGTTTCCAGTCTGAGGGATTAGAAATCACAAAGTATAGTTTCCTGTGTAGCAAGGTGGATAAAAGTCAGACAAACCATGGGATGGATAAAATGTTAATGGGCAGATGATGAATTTTTGCAAAGCAAAAGCCTGGTTGTTTCTGATGATATTCTGGAGGGCTAGAGACACCAGAAGGCTTCCCAAAAGGCCATTACTCAACCCCATTCCTTGTATTCACATGCTAGACTGGCTCCAGGCTGGACGCAACAGGAATGTTGGCTACACAGAGGAGCCAGAAACCATGGCCTCATGTCCTGCTTGGTTGCACCCAGAAGAACTGGATTTCCCCTTGGGAAATGCATGACGCAGCCTGTTACAGGGGATGGCAAGGGGTTGGCTGCTCCATGTAGCTGCTGGAGCAATCAGACTTGGTAGTGGGCACTGCAGTCTGCCCATTTTCTAAAGGGAAGGGTAGTGCACCCAGGCATCTTTACCCAACAACTGCATTTTCAAACTCTGGCCATTCTCAGTATATATGTATCCCAGAGGCAGATTCATCCCCAGGGTGAATATAAACCCCTTCCCTGAACCATCTCCACATCCATCCAGCCTTTCCCATCCCAGTGGGCTGGAGGATCACTATTTAATTAATCCTTGGTTGCCCCACAGCTTGTCTTTGGCTCCTTGTGTACGATACTTGGGACTGATAACACAAATCTGTGCTGGAAACCTGTAAGTTGCCAAATATGCAGTAACAGAACAGGTAACATGGATGCATTGAAGCTCAAACTGTTGAACAGATAAATCTTCATTTATCTTGTCTTAAAAAGTCAGCTGAAAAATCTGCTTTTACCAACAGTAAGACTATTTACTCAACCCCCATAACTCATGCAAGTTGATAATTAGCTGGACCCTGTCCCAAGGCAACCAACACTTAGAGAGGAGAAAGTGGAAAGTGCAGAACTTGCTCAGCCTGCTCCCACTCCAGCACTGTTATATGTTGTTTTTCCTGGAGAATCTTTTTACTTTCCTAGCCCTGCTTTAAAACTTTGAGGAAGTTTGCCCTTTTGCCCTCCTTCCTCCCTGTACTCCAAAACCAGAGGAAAAAACACATAAGCCATCAGCTTTCAAAAAGGACACTTGCTTTTTGTTTTCTGGGGAAAGGGAGATAGGCAAAAAGAGTGAGAGATTCTGTAGAGGCAAAACAGTGGGAAATCCAGTCCAGAGTAACCTGTGAGTTGTGCAGGTGAAAACCACCATCCACTCATTAATACTCCTAGGTGAGTTAAAAAGCTAGGGATTCCCAGGGACACACCTGGGTTTTACCTTGCCAAAGGAGTGGGAAGAAACAAGGTCCCCTCCCAAGCCCAAATCTCTCCTACGCAGTGGCATAGCCCCAATTCCTTCATCTGCCAAAGATCCTAAGTGTGCATCCTTTCCATTCACCATTCACCTCCAGTAGCACTGCTCCCCGGTAATGATGGGTTAGCCTTTCTGTTGCTGGGAGCAGGCAGCAAAACTGCAGCTCCCTTTGATCATCCCTCTCCACTCTTCCCGCAGGGCCATATTTTCCTAAGGGAGAAGGGGGCGAGTGTGCAGCTATGTCACCAACTCCCTAACTCCCTCTGGAACAAGCCAGGCAAGTCTTTTATCTGCAAGGAGGTTTCACTCTATTTAGGAGGATTAAGGCTTCTCCAGTTTGACTAGAAGCCCTTGCCTGCTGATAAAAATGCATTTCAATAGCTTAGCACACCTGGCTCAATGCACTGTAAGTAGCTGCTTAAGTGTATGCATGTTACCCCAGCACCTATGGGTGCTGGGAAGCCCGCAGCAGATGGAAGTGACTTGGAGGAGCAGGGGGACATAGGAATGAAAATCCCTCTTCTTTTTTCTCCTCTATTAATGGAGACTTTTTTTCATTTTTCAGAAAGTGTCAATTTCCACCTCTTTCTTCTAGAAGGTGACAATTACAGCCCATTTCTTTATGGGCTGGGAAAGATCAGGGCCCAGAAAAGGGAATTTACTCTTAGATTTGTCTGAAGTGCCAAGGAGTCGCCATGTGTGATTGGGTTGCTTGCAATCACTCTTGCTCATAATTTGGCTCCTTTACAGGTTATCGGTGGATCTGCTACACAGGAAAAGCTTCAGACGATCCAGGTGATCTGCAGGGACATGGAAAGAGGAAAATGCCCAAGGGACAAAACATGTGCCCTGAAAAGCAAAATACCCTCTGGGCCAAAAGAAGTGGTTGTATTTCCACAGCAGTAAATGTAGGCAGGTTTAGGCTGGTGGGATTTACTCCTCTACTTACGTTTTTCAGTTTGAAATGCATCAAAGGTTTCCTTTTTCTGACTGACTATGCACCTAAAATGTCAATCACAGGTCTGTGATCCTGCAGGGCACTTCAGACGCATCTGGACAGGCTTCTGGGTGAAGCATGCATGGCAAGGACAGCAGTTATGCACAGCACATTAACACAGGGTCCAACCAGCCTGAGATATCCTCTCACTTGATTGTGCTGATGAAATAGGACACAAAAGCACCTTCCCAGCACTCAGCACAAGAGAGCCTGGTGAAGACAGTGACACTTGCCATTGTGCTTCCAGTATGAGTTGATGTATGGAGTTATGTAGGAGGTGGATTACTGGGTTTCATTTCTTTCCTGTTTTCTGGTTGCCTTTCCTTTTTTTTTTTTTTTAAGTGTAACTCCTGATTTCAGAAGCTGGATGTTTCTGTTGGGTCAAGGTGGGGTTAATAATTCACTTTAACTAGCATATGTGTTGCACTGACAGACACTTACAGCGGTGGGAATTCAAAGGCATTTGTCCAGGCTGGCAAAAGAAATTTTGACATGTTGATACTTTTTCTTTTATTTCATTAGTTTGGTTGGTTTTGTTTCTTTATCAGCAGCTCTTTCCCTTCCTAGAGCTGCTTTACTCTCTTTAGATGTCACAGGCAGGCTGTAATGATCTTAATGCAGCTCTGATCTATACAAGCCAGCAGCCACATCTGGTGATATATTGCAATCTTTATTGCCCTGTTACTCCCATTGTCTCAAGTGCTTCTCCAGATCGATGGTGAAATTCCTTTGCTTTAGTAGCCATAAGCTGGGAGGCCACTCATTCACCAGATGCGTGATGAGCTGAACTGTCACAGGCTGGTCTTATGGATGCTCAGCCTAGAGAAAACGTCACACAGATCCATGCTGCAAAATTCTTGGCAGGAGAAGAGCAGAGTGAATTCTTGCTAATGTCACACACACATACCATTAATTACATTTGGAATTAATTCTTCCAAGTGGATCTGGATCCTCTCCCCACCATCAGGTTGTCACAACTATAATCTGATGAAATTGTGGAGCAGAAATAATTCAGAGTCAGAGATAGGTCCATTCAGGAGAATGAAGACTTCAGTGAGAAACAGTAAGGATGCTCACAGAAAAAGATGTGATGGATGTTAGAATTCAGGATTTTTACACTAAGGCCCTGAGATTAAGAGGTCTGACGAATTATTTGATACATCATAAAATGTTTAAGCTTGAAACCCTGTTTAGTGCTTTTGCATATAGCATCTCCTCCATGCTAATAAAAGCCTTACTAGCAGTTTCTCCTCAAACCTCAGGTTTGAGTTCAATCATTTAATTTCCTACCCTTCAACCTATGCAGTTAACTATAATTCAAATCAGTTCCAGACATTGCTTAGCTCCACCACCACCATATTTACAGCATAGACCCATTCTCTGCCTTCTCCTGGGCTTCTTTACACCTCTTCCCAAACTTGAAACACAGTTAAAATAGAATCTCCTTCTTTATCATCTAAATTCACAGGGAATAGAATAATTGCTGACTTGAACTCCTTCACCCCTAATTAGATTTGGCCTTGCAAGGATGGGAGTGAAGTGAGAAGAAAAGAGATTGATCCATTGCCCATAGAAGAGAAGGAACATAGAGTATTAGCTGCTTTTCCTTCCCGTCTATCCCCAGGAAGAATACTATCTAGACTCCTGAGGGGATCCTTTTTCTGAAAAAATACAATTTTCCATTGAGAAACTTTCAACAGAAAAAAATAATTTCTGTAACTCCCAATGACAACAGCCACTGCTAAATAATATTGGATGTGTTGAAGATCTCTCTAAATTAGTAGGGCCTACAGCTGTTTTGAGGTTTTCCTGGTGATTTTGTCATGAGAATGTGAATTTGCCAAATTTTAGCATGGGCTTTGTGTTGTTCATCCTTTGAAAATGTATTTCTGGTTTGGAAATTCTTTTGGCCAGGATTTCCATCGTAGAAAAACATCATTCCAGAATCCAGGGAAGACATTAACTGCCCAACAAGAGGTAGCAAAAGAGATGTGGACAGTCTAAGAAGTAAAAGAAGGAAATTAGTAATTAATAATGTAAAATCTTTCACTTCAAAGGAAAAAAACTAAGGGCACAATCACAAAACTAAAGCAAGGAATAGAACTCTTGAGCCATAAATGTGAGGAAGTCACATCTATCAAGATAGGTCCCATGTGAGCCACAGGATAGAGAGCCTTATGAATAATACTAAAGTAATCTTGTCTTTCTCTTGTTTCCTTGTTTTAAAGGCGTGTTTCATGTGAGCCATGGGGTACCAGGAGGAACAGGCCTGAGAGGTTATTAGAGGAAAGATGCAGAAGAGACTGATGGACTGGAAAAACAGTCCCCTATAGGAACAAATCTAAGTGCCAGCATATACGAGAGACCGCAGTAGATTGAATGACGTTGTGTGTGTTGGGAGAGCTTCAATTACTTAATTAAGGAAACGATGATACCGAGAGCGGTTTGAAGAGAAAAGCTCTCTCATTTGGATTCATTTCACTTTATATCTTTTTGGTGAAAGATGGAAATAAAAACGGAAGCAGACATGAAATTTAATAATGTTATTGCTAGAAACTGAAATGGAAAAAATACTGGGAATGAATTAAAGCTGAGGCATAAAATGCTAAAAAGGGAAAGAGAAAAATGGTCAGGCAGAATCTAAATAATTCATTTATTTCCAGCAGTGGAAGAGTATTAAAAAACAAGGTACAGTGATTAAGGCAGGCAACTGGGAGTTGGGACTCTTGAATTTTATTTCTTTTCCTTAACATATGTCATTCCATAAGTCAGTCTTTCCATGCTCCAGTGTACCCAATACTTCTTCACATGACAGTGATGTAGTTGGACTTAATTTGCTGATGCCCTGTAGGTGTAAACTGTTATGAATTGGCAGAAATCACTTGAGATTTAAAGATGAAGTTATCTTTCCATTAAGAGCTTGGCTACCAAAACAAACTCTCCATTGAACTCCCCCAAAGAAAATGCAGCTCCCACTGAAATTTCACATTTTATATCTCACTCTGGGTAGAATTTTCCCGTGTGAAGTGATACTTCTAATTGAATATCTCCCTCCAACTCCCTGGTGTGATCGTTGCTTCTGGGTAAGCAGTGTGAATTGCCTCTCTCCTTTCATAAAGTTGAATCAAAGCTTCAGTTAAGTCTTATTATTATATTTTCCCTTGCAGGCCTCAATACCATCTCACATCCAAAGACTGTAGCAATCACGGACGTGCTGATGAGACGTACTGTCTACTTGGCCCTTCCAAACAGACCTGCTGCTGATTCCTGACACTTGGACAAGAGGAGGATTAGGACTTTGCCTCTTTGCTGGGCAACTCTGGCACCTGCCAGTAGAGGCTGACAGTGGTCTACACACAATCCCTGCAGACGTGCATTGTCTTACCTTGGAGAAGCAAGTGGTACATCTAGGTGAGTCTAGATACTCGCATATCTTTAAAACATTGTATTTGCCATCACTCTATGAATTGCTTTCCTACATGCATTTTTGGAAAATGCTCGTTTCAGCTCTGGCTGGTTTAATTTTTAAGTAAGTTGTCCTTTCTGAGCAGAGAAGTTATGCCCATAAAACCTGTGAAACCCCACTCAGCTACACGTTGAAGTCAGTCCAGCTAGATAGGCAAGGAAGGTACTCCAAAGCAAAAACTTCCAGATTGTTTCTATCTATTGTAGCCTGTCATGGCACTGACATTGCTCTTGCACATCAGAGAAGCCATATGAGAATTTGGTTGTCCATGATGGTCTAGACAATTGGTCACCAAAAATGACTGCACATTCAGATAGATAAAAGTGGTCTGTGGCTCATCTGTCTTGCCAAGCTCAGTTGCTGCATCTGGATTTGAATTGCTAAAATCAGCAGAAATGTTATTGTTGAAAGCCACAGACCATGGCCTATGTCAATGATAGAGAAACCTCAAAAAGTTTTGAGGTTTCCATTCAGCACCCAGAAGTTTGGATATTTCTCCAGCTTTAGCTAAACAATTGAAATAGTACTGTTTCAAAAAGTAGTAAACTCTGGAGAGCAAGTTGTTTCACAAGATTTCTGAAATGTATGGTCTCAGTCTGAGGACAGAAATGTTGCAAGATCAACCCTTTGCTTGTTATCTTTTTGTTACCTCCATTACTTACCTTTATGAATATGACTGTGTCACCCGAGAATTCCGTGATGTTAGTGAGGCTACACTGTGGCAGGTTCTATCCAAATGCAACCCTTCTCAAAATGAGCTTCCGATCTAGATGAATACAACATCTTAAAAAGCAGGAAATGAAGTAACATCGCTCCAGTCTCATGGAGATATGGCAGAACTTGCCTAAAAGCATGAGTGAGATTTGTGACAAAGCCAGGGACTGAAGCAGACCTTCTGAGCTGCCAGCCAGAATATTATTGATGGAACTCTTCATTTTCTCCTTCTGCCAGTGAAGAAGCAGGAGTGCAGATGCTGAGAGTCAGTTACCAGAAGGAATAATTACCCAAGAGATTTTTAAACTTCAAAACAAACCCCACTTTAATTTTGAACAATGGTTAAGGTCATTTCCAAATTGGTATGACTTGAGTTGCCTATCCCTGATTCAGAACAGCAAACATCAGCAAAGCACCGGCAATTAACCGATTTGTTAACAACTGCTCTGCTGGAGTGAGTCCGGGGCAACTGCACAGGAAGGGAAAGGAGGCAGCTCACTGTAAATTTTACTGAACATTTCAGCGCTGAGTCTGATAAATGGTTGCTGAAGGATTTTTCTGAAGTACCTGGGACTCCAAGGAGAGAAAACATTTCTCAGCCCAGATGCTGTGAGCCAGAGCATCCTACCTGCAACACCAGCTGTCGAGGTAGAAAGATAAAGCAGAGCTGTGGTTCTAGTAGAGAAATACAAAATCCAGCCTTACTGGGGTGGCTTTTGTAAGCATTATGTTTCAAATATTAAGCTGGGACAAAGCTACTGGAATTTCTGGTTGTGGGATAAGAGAGAGAAGAGTCTCAGACCCCCATTTTTAAACACTTAAGTATGAGAATTACAAAGTCTGCCTTTGCAGATCATTATCAAAATCAGTATTTGAGGTCTTTAACTCCCATATACAGAACCTGGGTACTGCTGAGTGCTCATCTGAGCACCCACCTGAAAATAGATCCTAAATGTATGTGCGTGAATAATCAGGTGAGTTCTGGTGAATTTGGGGCAGACAGAAATATTCTTTTTTATTTTAATGGTTAGAAATAGATACCTTTTCAGTCCTTATAGACACATACATCAGTGCTAGCACATAACATTTATTTTCTGTGATGAAAATTTTCAGTAGCAGAAATCTAAATCTGTGGGTTTGAACCACTGTGGTTCCTTATCTTTCCATGTGAAACTTTTACTTTGGCATAAGAGCCCTTATTTCTAGCTTAAATAAGTCAAGTGAAATTAAAAAAAAAAAAAAAAAACAAACCACAAAACATAAAAATAGAACTAGACTGTCCATATGGATAGCTCTATAGCCATAGGAGCAAAAGTTTAATTTGACAATTGCAGATTAGAACAGAAGTTTTCCTTAATAAGGAAATAACCACACCCTCACATCTCTCTGTAAGGATCAGTAGACAGATAAAATTCCAGGTACTCATTGCACTAAAAAAAGCCACAACAAAAACCCCTTTCTAATATCCCAATAGAAAGAGGACTGTCAAGTTGTGGGATTTCACTATCTCCTTAAACTGATGCTTTTTGTCAAGCCTCAACTTTACTGCAAATATTTGAATCGAGTTCTGTAGCTAATTGCAGAGAGTCTAATTCATCTTTCTTTCCAGTTCATATGCAGCCTCAAATACCTAGGAAAAGTCTCAGGATCTTGCATTTGATTTTTCACTTGACAGTTACAAAGCAAATTTACTAATCTGGATTTAGAACAATTTAAGTGCAGTTTGCTCTCTAGTTCAGTAATAATTATGAAAAAAAAAAAAGGTTTGCCTTGCCTGATGGCTGTGTGTGTGTGTACATAAATATATGTGTGTAATTATAAAAAATTATTCTCATTTCTTTGTATTTGCTATATGCTTTTACTTCAGGTAAGTGTTTATGGCCCATTAAAATGGAGCAATTCCAAAATTTCCTAAGCATGATGAGCGGTACCATAAATATGTGTACGCCGTTGCCAATTACTACATGAATAACAATATCCTGAATGCCATATGCCTTCATTAAAAGGTGAGCTTGGGAATATTCTCAGTTTCTGCTTTCTCTGCGTTTCTTGAGCAGACTCCAGCCTCCTGGTAGTCAGCAGCAGCAAGCAGTGGGGAGCTGCAGTTTTAATAACAAATTGCGACTAGTTGCTACTGGCTGCAAAGCAGCTCCCACTGAAGCAGAGAGCCCTCGAGGTTGTGGGAGAGTACACAAGTACTCAATTTAATAGACGGTTTTTTGAGTGAAGTGCATCAAAGCCTAAACAGACCCTTTGCTGTGGGAGGTATTACCCTCAGCTGAAACTAGGGGTAGGATTCTCTAATTTGCTCAAACCTATCCATTTACAGCAGATGATCTCATCATTAAGAGCTGATAGTGGGGGGAGGCAGAAGGAGGCAAAAAAAATGATCACTGCTACTTTTTTAAGAGAGCATTACAACTGCTGTTTCTCAGAGACTAACTTGCTATGAGCACACAGCCTTGAATTCAATGACAGCAATGCTAAAGACTTCAACAGCAGTTTTACAGCCTTTACTGATAATCACATATCAACTAATATCAATGCAAATGATCATCATTTATTATTTACACAAGAAGAGATTTTCCAAACTGCCAAGGACAGCTAAGCACCCAGCTCCCTTCCAAACTCAGTGTGGGAATTAGGTTCCTGGATCTATCTGCACCTCCAGTGCACACAAGCAGCTTGGTGCATCTGATGGGCTTGGCTCGTTCATTGAATTATCCATAAGATTTATTTCTGTGGGATTTACTTTGATTTTCAGAATCTGGGTCCCAGACAAACAAATTCTCTATTCAGTTCAACTAGGCACTCCAACATATTTTGTTTGCATTAGCTACACTCTGTTGCATTAGTAATGTCCCATCATATCATATTAGTAGTCTGCTTTGCTAATACAGGAAAACTCGTTCACGCAGTACAAAGTCTACTTGTGTTAGCAGTTGTTTTCCTTTGTATTTCATTATAGACAGAGGCATTGAGCTCTGGGGGGGAATTTCTTTGATACCTCGGGTTAGATTTGTCCAATGGGATAATAGGAAGACATTTTGTTTTGCTTGAATTTGAACAGGAAAAATAGAAGCACTTTGTTTTCTTCCTTTTATCTTTTTGTTAGATTTTATTATTATTATTTAACTGAAAGGAGTTCAGCTGGATGAGATTTTTAAATGTGGGCATTTCAACTATATTTGCTTTAAAAAAAAAAAAAAAAAATTTTAAACCCCCCAATTTGAGCAACAATATTTATAGGACACTAAAAGGCTTTTTTCTTCTCCTTCTCACAACACCATTCCTAACCGTGTCCAATGCCAAGCTGATGTAGCTCTGACTGCCTGCAATGAGGGAAAGACTCCCTGCTCCCTTGGAAGTGCTGCCACCATTTATTAGTATTCTTACAGACAATTGAATCTGGTGTAAATCAACATGGAGACTAAACTGTTTTATTGCTCTACTTCTAATATGAGGTCTAAGGATTCTCTTCTGTTTGTGTCAGGCATTTCCACAAGGACTAGAACAAAACTGAGTTTATTTTGTTCTTTGCTGTCTTGATCTCAGAACTACTGGGACCATTGTGCAGGTCCACAGCCCTAGAGTAAAAACATCATTTGAAGCTCTGGAATTGAACATCTGATCACAGTTTCCAAGGAACTTGGTGATACCAAGCTAACTCTCTCTGTTGCTATTGAGCTACTCTGCTAAAGGAACCACGTGGCAAAATAGTTATTCACCTATCACACAGGCAGTTATATTAAGGTCAGTCCAGCACTGTAATTCCACTGAGCTCTTACAGACACTAAAACCTGAGAAGGGAGGAAGGGAAAATGTGTTTTTCTGTGGTGAGAAAAAGGAGTATAGTCTTATCTAGGGAACTATGTCTCAACTGTTACTTAAACAGCAGGATCAGGACCCTTCCCCCTCATCTGTGTCTATACACAATATTCCCTCTTGCCCAAGATAACATTTACAAGCATGGTACTTGATGAAGTTTAACATCTTATTGCTTAGACACTTATCTTCCACAGAAAAAGCTTATTGCCAGACAATGACTCCTGTGATACACCATGTCTTTTTTTTTTTTTTTAATGTTTTAATAAACTAAGGACAATGAGAGGGCAACCAGGCACACTGCTGTATCAGTGTGCTCTGTGCAAGCACGTACTCTCACAGACACTTCTCCCTAGTTGCAGTACAAAGCCATCTCAAACGGGTCCTGATAGGATGTCACAACTACAATCCTATTATAGGCATGTAGCTTTAAAATAAGTGTCTGGGAAATGTTTTGGGAGTTATTAGAACAAACTTTGTATCTCTCCTGACTAGTTTTAGTGCCTCAGGTAATATGTACAGTTGCTAATGATCATTATTATTTACTGCATGATGTTGCCTGAAATATAGTTGTGAATCAGTGCCTGACAGAACGGCGGAGAACAGAAAGATGGCCCCTGTCCAAGAGGTGCCCAAAGCCATGAGCAGCACAAGAGAGTCAAACACTGTACGCTGAGCTCTTTTTTCAAAAGGAACACTTTTCTAAACCTCGCCCTACAACGAGGTTTGCGTGGTAACAAATACATCGTACAAATGATTATGTATTTTCTGAGAAGGTTCTTAGGGTGTTCACCCATTTGATGTCTCGTAAATTGCCAAGACTAGAAATGTATTCAGATGTTTAGAAGGAGTGATTTACCAGCTTTCTAATGGAACAACACATTTAGGACATGAGACTTTTCAAATCAAGCTCTGCTTTGGCACAAAAGTGAATGTTACCCATCTGACACCAAGCCAGAAGCCTTTAGTGCATCCATCTTGGAAGAAAGAAATTCGGATTTTAGTGCAGCAATTTTAAAGGAAGTATTATAATATCTGAAGCTCTTTGTCTTAACATCAGACTGAACAATCTTAGCTGAAAAAATAACTCTTCTGAAAAGTACAATTTTTCCCTAAGGTAGTTACTTAAGAATTAAATCCTAAACTATTATCTCATTTACTATTTTCACCCAGGTATTCAGTGGATATTTTATTAATATATATGCTAGTTAAGAGGTTTCCTTTTCTATAAATCACCCCTCAAATATTTGGCTTTACAATCCCACACATGACAGCTTCTGCAGACTCCTTCCTTGAGTTCCCCCGCTGGGAAGCTCAATGACATTGGACTGGTAGGCACTCAGATAAACATACTGCACAGACAGGTTGGAGGCAAAGGACTCAATCTGCCCCCCACCCATCTGTTTCTGCATCTCACTATTCACCTAGAAACTGCTCCCTGTTTGTGCTGGGCGTACACCATTTGCTAGGGACACAGGATTAATACTGTCATTGCATTTTCATCCATTGACTGAATCATCTTAACAAAACAGAGTAAAACTAATTCAAAAATTAATACCTCTTCCAAAATGTAGCTGAGGGACTAGATAATTCCCTAATTCTGAAATTAATGAGAAAGGTTATTAATATTGAAACTAACACCGGTGAAATCAAAATCACCGAGATCGAGGGAGTCAGAATTTACCCCCCAGAATATTACATATCGACCTAACCAAGTCATGTGGCATCAGACATGCAACTGCTCTTTGGATATTGATGTCTGATGAGCACCAAGACACGCAGAATTCTGATAAAGCGATACTAAAATGGTTTAATATGTCAGTTTAATATCACTGACCTTGTGAAGGAGACACAAGGGCAAAAATGGGGCTATGTGTGGTGCATGCATGCTGGAAAGTCTCTGGTTTGTGTGGTGGCTCTATTTGCTGATGTCAGAGAGACTTCAGTGTGATACAGCATTAATATTGTCTCACATGTCAGGTAATGCAAATACAGAAAATTACAAGCAGTGTGAGCATGTACTGAAGATGAGCTCTGTGACATCCATTATGTAGAAGCAAAATCATCTTACCTCATGAAAGATGGCAGCTTGAAGGCTAAATTTAATGAGTCTGATTCTGATCTCGTACTAGGTTAAACCAAAAATGACTCCATTTCAGGTAATGGAAATGTGCTGCTGCAGAGCAGAGAGAGAGTCGGGTTTATTGATGCATCCAGCTCTGCTTCTGTAAAAGTTGACAGCCTACTAAAGGTTGCTATTCATTAGTGTCTGATTTTTGACAGTCATCATAATTTTTATTAGAAAACCTCCAGCAATACTAAGTTGAGATACAAATTAAGAATAAGCCAGCAGTACCTTTAAATGTGCCGTGAGCTCTGTTCTTGGCACTGGTATCTTTGAGCAGAGGCTTACAGTTCAATTCAGACAGTTAGCAGGGTGCTGACAGCAACATGTTGGTACAAGACTCTACTTCTCTCTTTGGTTTTGTTTTAATTAAAGCCGCATTTATTTTTTAAAGCAGGTCATAAAGCTAACCCACTCTGACAACACAGAATTACATTATAAAATCATTCCTTATAATAATTATAAATCTCTGCTAAAGCAAATTGAAATGAAATTAAAGTACAGGCGTACGTTGCCTTTCTTCCTGATAGGAGGAATTCATCTGATCAAAATTACCACGACTGCTCAGATTTTGCAGCGAGGACAGATCCAGAAATTAATCTCAGTCTTCAAGCTTCCTGCTCCTCTGCATCAGTTGGTACGTCAGAGCTTTAGCTCCAAAGGATGCCCTCTAAGCACCTGTCACTAGGCTATACCTACACCTCATGCCACAATTACAGCTGGTTTCAGTGGCACTTTTCTCACCAGCTGTAGATGGCACCCTCCAGATCAGTCCTGTCCATCCACAATTCCAGAGGTGATGAGAAATACTGGTGTCACAATTTAATTTTAAGTGAGGTAGTTTAAAACAAAAGAGGAGGAAAAAAGGGTATATATAAATATATAATACTTTAATATTATATAGTCTTAAGTGTTGAATGCAGCAGGCTGATTTTAGGAGGTTTATAGCATGCAGTGACATTACTTATGTGACATGTACGGAAACTATGAGATGGAATTTCCCTGAAAACAGTCCTTCCCACAAGATTTCTGGCACTTTGGATTCTCTATGCAGCTAGAAATCCTGTGAGCACAATCTGTCTCATTGTACTTGAGTCCTCCTTGGTTGGGTTGGAAACCAGGGACCAGATCCTTATATGTAAACAGGAAGAATTGTGTTGAATCAAATAGAGAGAAATCAAAACTAAATTCTCAGTCCAAAACTATAATAAAGAAAACTATTTCTAAATCCCTCAGGACCTCAAAAAATACAGATCAAATCCTTTCACAGAAGTGAGTGGGATGAGAAGAGGAGGTGTTTTTTCTTTTCCTTTCCTGGTGGCCTGCCCAGAACAACAGGCATTTTTCTGTTAAGAAATTTACAGTCAGGGGAACCCACTCGGTCCACTGCAGTGAGGTACTCAGTACTTTGGCTCTTCATTTCTTATTGTTCCTCAGCAATGGGAACCAGAATTAGCTGCTAACTTCAGAATGTACTGAGTCAAGAATTTCAGGATTACAGAACACAGTGTCCTGCAGTCCGCAAGTAAGATGCATATGTGTGAGTCACATGTTATAGGGAATGTCAGGGGATGTCAAGGCATGAAAAATCTAGAGATTTTGTCACGGTGGCCAGACAGTGTGGTCATTCACGAAATGTACTGGGCATTAAAAGGACAAAAAAGTTGTAAGATGAAGCTTAACATCAATGTACTTTAAGCGAAATAATCAGCATAGGCCATGTGGGAGTTCAGTCAAGGGGAAGTCGAGAATCCCACTTGCTGAGGATGCATAAATGATGTGTAGGAAGCCTGGTGGTGGTGATGGCTGAGAAGAGTGACTTCCAGCTCAGCCTGGGAGCTCCAGACAAAGAAGAGCTTCCTGACAGAGCAAGTACTCTGCCAGCAACCAGTGGGCAAGAGCAGAAAGGGTCAAGTCCCATTTCTGTCTCAGCTTTCATCAGAGTAACTCTGGGGTTGCTCTTTCTTTCTATGGGACACTTTGGTTTCTTGCCAAGGCAAGGAGAGAAGGAAGGTCCTACATAACTGAAAATGGCTTTCCAAGGCTTCTGTGTCTCACTCCTCTCCAGCACCTAAAGTTTTTTTTTTTCTGGTTGAAACACACTGTTTTTCGTAACTCGGGAAGTTAGTGGCAGCTCACTGGTGAAATTTACTTTCCCCAGGTCTCTGGACTGGGGTTGCGTCAAGATGGTGTTTAAGTTCCCAGAAGGAAACCTTAGCAAACTAAACACACAGCAAGCTGTGCTGGTGGGATAAACTAACAGGGAGGTTATGGGAGCATTGCTTGGCAGGCTGAACTGGTTACCAGTTTGTTTCCAGTTGTAATGTAATCCATATTCCCAGTTTGGATCTCTCTAAATGAAGCCTAGCATGGTTTGGATGCTTCAGCTCCTTTCATCTCTACAGATGTTGAGATCAACTATGATCTTGCATCTAAGTGATCTGAACTTTCTGTGTGGGTGGGTGGGGTTGACATATACCTTTTGTGGAGGAAGGAATTTCCTCATCAGGACCTTCAGCTTAAGCAACGCCTTGCTTTCCCTAATGGCTTGGCAAAGTTAATCTGTACTGCCCTCCAAAGCATCCAGCAAAGGTATCTCTACACTCAGATTCCTCCTGAGAAACCTGCCTAGGGAAGTGGAAGCCTGGAGCGGGGATGGGGATGGGTGAGAAGGAACATAGTTATTCATATCTGATACGGAATGATGGTTTTAACTGATTTGCAAATGCTCCCAGGTATCATGATAAAGACAGGGAGAGAAACTGAAAAATACGCAGATACATCAAAAATCACTTGCAGGATATGGAGCAACTTAGAGCTACTTAGGTTACAATTTTCCAAAGGTCTGATTTCTTCACAAGGGGTGTGGTGGGAAACCAGAGAGATACTAAGTCAAGTCAGTTCCCAGAGAGCTAAAATTCTGAAGGATAAAGAACTGTAGCTCATCTCTAGGAACCCGGCAGGCTACAAGTGAACACGGCAGCCACTTCTAGTTCCACTGAGTGACTTCTACTCTGAGGTGGTGGTTATCTGAGACAGCCCAGGACTGTCGAAACTGGCAGAACAGGCAGTAGAAGACATCCAAAGTGTTCCTGACATTGAGCAAGTCGCTTCACTTTCAGTCTTTTGCTGCTCTTTGTCTGTCATGGTAACCTAAAGGCTGAAATCATCTTGCTTTTGAGAACTCAGCCTAAACCTTTCAGAGCAAGAACAGTGTTTGCTTGTCCATACAAGTGCTAGCACAGCATGTCCCAGTCTTGGTTATATCCTGAAAGTGCTATTACAGAATACCTGGTAATAATGGGAAAAAAGGATGAAGTCATCCTGAGCTCTTGTCCCATTTACTCACCACCCATGGAAGTTTCTATATTTGCCTCTCTGATAGTACAGCAGATTTTCCAGGTCCATCTGGACCCAAATTTGGAAAGCTCTGCCTTCTCCCCCACCTCTGTTGGCTTTGATAAAACAGGTGCCTGCCAAATCTATTGCAGGAATGTTTCTCCTCTGTGTCCTTTAAGTGCCCAGGAAGCTGGGCATGACATTCAAAGCCAGGGACTGATGCATATATATGGCATAGCAGACGTTAGTAGCCTAGGTTACTCTCATAGCCAAAACCTGCCAAAATAAACCTCAAAACACATATAATCCAGCTCACATTTGTGTGTTTAACTTGACTACTTAGTAGTTTTGGAGTACTCATGAATACACAAAGGTAGGGCTTGTCCCCAGACTTAGACAATGCTTTATTTCCTGTGCTGTGATTATACATATGCTGCTGTAGCAGCTGAGAAGGGGCAGTGTGGGGACTCTAAAGCACAGCAAAGAGCGGTCAATGAACCTGCATCAAGGCAAATCCCTTCATGACAAAGAAGAGCTCCTTGGACTGTAGTATGACCGGACAGGATTTAGCTAAGGGGTTGCATTAGTAAGAGCTTGTGGGAAAGAGGTACCTGGGTATGAAGATGGCTGGTGATTATTCAAACTCTCTGGGCCTTGAGGATCACATTTTCCTGAAAGCTTTTGTGTCAACACAGATGTGCATTGGCCACACACCTGCCATAAAAATAGTTTCCACATCTTAGCACTTACACATACATTTTCCACTGTTGCACACACGGCTGTGGGGTGTATCTGGTCATGCCAATTTAGAAACTTCACCATTTAAATATCTTAAAGATGCATTAACCAAAGTATTCAACTTCATGAACTGGTTTCAGATCAATATTTGCTCTACAGTCTCTATTTGTTAAATGTTTCAGCTCATCTGGAGTACTGTGTCCAGTTTTGGGCTTCCCAGTTCAAGAGACACAAGGAACTACTGGTGAGAGTCCAGTGGAGGTTGGAGGGGACTGGAACATCTGTCTTATGAGGAAAGGGTGAGAGACCTGGGGCTGCTTAGCATGGAGAAGACTGAGAGGGGATTTTATCAATCTTTATAAATATCTAAAAGGCAGGTGTCAAGTGGATGGGGCCAGACTCTTTTCAGTGGTTCCCAGTGATAGGACAAGGGGTAATAGAACCCAGGGGGTTCTACCTTAACATAAGGAAGAACTTCTTTGCTGTGAGGGTGGCAGAGCCTGGCCCAGGCTGCCCCAGAGAGGCTGTGGAGTCTCCTTCTCTGGAGAGATTCCAAAGCCACCTGGATGCAATCCTGGGCACCCTGCTCTGGGTGAAGCTGCTTTAGCCAGGGAGTTGGATGAGATGATCTCCAGAGGTTTTTTCCAACCCCTACCATTTTGTGATTCTGTGATTTGAAAATCAGGCAGATCTCAATCTCACTTAGAACTGAAGCAAAGATCACCCAGTAACTCATAAGTAGGGCTTCATATACAGTACAAGTGTGTAAAAATGGTCCTTTCAACATCTTGTCCTCACACCAGAAGTGTTTAGAAGATAGTGAAAGGAGCTGCTGCAGTAGTTCACCTGCTTAATTCTACAATGCAAACTTTCAATAACTGGTAGAAGTAAACTGGATGTGAGAATTCTTTCAGGATAAAAAGTGCAGCAATAGTGTGTGTGGAACACTCAATAAGGCAACTGATTGAAAACTATTCCTTACTTTAGACCCAAATGTTTGAGAAAACAAATTGCTTCATTTTCACTATTCTTGTTGCTCTAAAAGTAAATACTAAGAGCTGTACGTTCATACTGTAGGCTTCACTGGGTACTCACTGGGTACTACTCTTCTGATTTGTACATTTCAGATCCCTGAACATATGTTTCTGAATGTGAGTAATACCAAAATCATAATGGTCCTAGTGACATTGGTAGCACTAGACACCTTCAGGAAGGTTTGTGGAACTCTTCAGTCTAAAGAGATTTCTTTCTTCCCTTTCCCCATCTACATTACTTTATATCTGTATACATATCTGTGTACATATATATTAACACAAATCCAGCCACCAGCTCCATTTTCCAGGTACTTCCCACAATTATTTTATTTAGGAAGCTCTGATGAAATACTTCTTTTGAAAATCTATCTCCATTGCTTTTAGCATTTTAGCTGCAAAGCAATTACTCAGCCTGTCAGGGTAATCATCATAAATATTGCTGTCCACGGTGTTTCTACAAGCCAATAGTAACTGGTTGGGTCAGTTCAGCTCAATTCAGTGACTTTCCAAGAAAGAGTTGTGTTTATATTCCACTCCCAACTACAGACCAGTGCACATGTAAAAATGGGTGATTTCCCATGATTTCTGAGTCATAATCACTGACACCAGCAAATTTGAGCTTCGCATCCCATATATCTGCAGGTCTGTTCTCTCTTTTATCTTGCAGAAGCTTGATGCATGTGTGATACCTTATGATTGAAGAACCTGTCTGGACAACAGACACAGAAGCATGGGTTCAGTTCAATTGCCCTGTAATAAATGAAGGGATCTGTTAGGTTTTTACTAGATAAACAAATTTGAACTGGAAGCCATCAGCAGAGAACACACATTTGCTATGATGCAGTCCTTGAGGGCCTACCTTGCAGGGTGATGTGTGATCCAGGGATGCACTCTCATTGGGTATAAATGACCTTGGTTTCCCAGGAGTGAGTGATTTACATCCTTGGAGGCCTGGCTCTAGAATGTAACAATGCTACATTTGTAGTTTTAGCACCATTTTCTGCAAACAGTTTGAACAGCCTCCACCCCAGAACTACCCAGTTCCTGGACTGGTGCTGGTACAACCCTTTGCACTGCTGAAAGCCATCCCCCAGGAGCTGCAGCCACTGAGCACAAGGGAATCTAGCTCCTGCCCAGCCAGCAATGTGGTCCTGACAGCTCTCACAGCATCTAGAATAGGAGTGGCAGCATAAATCACTTCTCTTTCCTTCCTTCCTTCCTTCCTTTTCTTTCTCTCCTTTCCTCTCAGTCTAAATATGAACATGTTGGATGTTTCCCTCTTTTACCCACTTCTAAACCACAGAGAGAAAGCAGGCTCCACAAAAGTCACTAGCACCTGCCTCAACACCCAGCCCCATCCGTATTCATTCAGAATATTTTGCTTATATCGGTTGAGCATTCTGTAATCATCCTGTATCCACATTACACTGATAAGTAAACTGAGGCCCAGAGCAGGGATGCTGCAAGATTGTACAGTGAGTTAGCGGTGGAAACAAGAATAAAGCTCAGGAGTCAGCTGCTAACCACATAAGCTATCCCTGCTGCTGGCCTGGAAAGTAAAAATAATGGTTTGGAGTCCTCCAGTTTTCATTATTAGCTTTTTGGATGAGTTTTGCCTAAGGGGAATGAGTTATTCTCTGCTGTTGCATCAGTATGTTTCACTTCAGCTGAATTATGTGTCACTTTATGGTAGGGTTGTCTTCATTTTTTTTCTCGTCTGTGCTTAGGGAGATCTTTGTGAACATCTTGTTTGACAAATTCTGCACCACCCACATAACTACTTTGAGGCAAACTGAGCAGAGTCAGAGACCGAGCTGGGCCCACTTATCTTTGGTGGATCTCGTCTTCTTGTTGCTTATTGCAGTTTGCAAAGCCCAGTGGCCAGAGCAGAGCGTGGGGCTAGGATCTAAGTACTTGGTGCTTTTACTTTGTTGTTTTGTCCTTGTGGCTTTGGGCAAGTTACTGGACTTGATTGATAGTGTGTTCATTTATGTGTTTGTAGGTTCTAATGAAAATTTCAGCCAATGCAAAACCTGTTTGCAGCAATATTTTTATGCTGCTTTCTTATTTTTTTTCCCCCTTTTCTAAGGGAGGAGAGATTACACTAGAAAGGAAAAAGAAAAAAATAAAGCATCTTCTTCCACACAGGAATATTTCCTTTCTTCCTTTCTTCTTTCTAGTTTCCTGAAACCAAAAATGGAAAATAAATCACCCTTAAACCAAAAGCTGTAGTTTCTCAAAGAAAATCCAAAGAATTAATACACCTTCCATGGAAATTTTCAAGCAACAGTGTAGGGCCAGAGGAGTGCCTGGTTTGTAACCTGCCCTGTCTTGATCCAGCTGCTTCAGTCTCGAATGTCAACAAATACTGGTGACTTTCAAAAATCTGTAGGTTGTGTTTTGGATGACATTTAGTTAAGCAATACTTCTTATATATAGAATAGTCTTGATTATATTATCTAGCAGAATAAAAACAGATGGCAATGAAGTAACTGTTTACATTCCTGGTGAATTTGAATACACAGATAAGTGAGGGCACAAAAAGATCGGTTTAAACTTGGCATAATACGGTCACTGGGAGCTATTAAAGCTTTCCCCAACCACCTCTGCTCATGCACCTAATCTTGACCTGAAGGCACTGTGACTGCTCTAACCTTCTCCTACTTGAGCAAAACCATCTTATTTCCACTTCCTCTCCTCAGCCCGTTCCTAGTTTGACTCCCTCTGCACCATCTAGTGACCCAGCACAGGTACATCCACCCGTGCAACGAGAGCAGACGGATGAGACTGATCTGTGGCAAAGGCAGAAAATTACAGAACAGCTCTCTGGAGTCAATAATCAAAACACTGCCAAATGTTGAGAAGTTTACTGGTGCTTGTTGCAGCTTGGAGAATATTAATGTACTTCTGATGAAAACGTGGCCCATCCCCATTTTGGATGTTTAGTGTTTTCTGTGCTTATAGCACAGCTGTTTGAGATGGTAGCAGGCTTGAATGATGCTCCTCCGTCACATATTCAGTGATCAAGAATTTGTACCACTCATGGTTATACAGAGCGACTGTTCACACCCCTCAAAGTGATTGCTGTACCCACACCTTGGAATAAGTGCAGTCAGTGTGAGAAGCTGCTCTTGGGGACAATAAGGACAGTCTGGCAGGACAAAACTGAGCTCTGAATCTTCCCTAATTCAGTATGCTTAGCAGTCTGGGTGGATGCTGAATTTCATTTTCTCTTCAAATCGCTGCAGATTTGTTCAAAGGAGCTTTCTCTTGTTGGTAGAGCCACACGACAAGAACCAGCACGTTCACGTCTGACAATGACGTTAACTGCCTTTGGAGCGGCAGAAACAACCCCAGCAGCCAAGCAGTGCTGTCTGCCAGCCTCAGAGATAGGCGAATCGGAGTATTCCTGCAGACACCTGCCAACCATGATCCATCCCCTTCTGCCTCCCCTCCAGGTGAAACTCTGATTCAGCATCTTAAACAAAACCACAAAACCTGCTTGTCAGTCTGGGAGCTCTCTCGTCTCTCCCTTCCCTCCACCACAAGACTCTACATGCAGCTGTGCTGCTGCCCAGGGGCTGGAGCACAGGAGCAGGGTACGTTCAGTAACAGCCTGACACTGGCTGCTGTTTGAGAAACTGCTGGGCTTTGGCTTGCTCAGGGAGAGAAGTTGATGCTCCCCAGGCTTGGCAAAGCTGTCCGGACTTGCACTCCCAAGGAGCGCTTTTCAGCACATCCTGGGCTTTGTCACCCAGACAGAACTGCACTGGGGGAGTTTGCTGCTTTTCAGAAACAGATGTCTGGTGTTTTGTTCCTACCCAACCTTTTTCTTCATGTAATTTAATTGTATTTTATTTTTACTTAATGGCTTGAAGAGTCAGTGAAGTGGCAATACAGTAAAAAGATAATCCTGACCATAGTTATTGCTCCAAGCAGAGATATCAGAGCCTCCCCAGCCCCAGACTTGCTTTGGCCCCCAGAGCAGCCTCTCTTCAGGTGGGGAGGAGGACTGAGGGACAATATTTTAGCTCACTGGAGTTGGCCAGAATTCCTCCTCAACCTGATAGAGCCTTTGCTGACATTCTTACACTTGCCTGAGTCATCCTAGGCCTTATTTCAACCCCATCTTTCTTAGTTTTTTAATGCTTGATGAGGTTCACATATCACAGTCAGGTTTATTTGCTCTCTGGAGCCTGGTGGATTTCCTTTCACATTTTCACTGATTTTCTACAGGACAGAGTCCAAGTGGAGAACTAGCATAGCCTTCGTCCTTATAATTCATCTGGCCTCTTTATCCTTTTCTTCCCTGACAAGTCCTTTTATTTCCTATTGTAACCCAATTTTTTTGTCCTCTTCTCTGTAGTTAGTCAAATAGATCTATCCAAACTATTAAAAGCAGCCTTTTCAGAGTAGAAGTATTCAACTTTTTATCTCTTGCCTTAACAGAAGTGCAGGCTTACAGACTTTTGAGGTCAGTGAAAAGGACAAATGTATTAGCTTTGGATATCAAAAGAAAGGCAGAAGGAATTGTCATCCTACCTAATAAAATGAAAAATCCTGGGAAACACGGTATTTAGGAAATGGAGAAGATGAAACACCTCCCTTTCCTCTCACTAGCTACCTAAACCAGCCCAAACAGCCCCAGAAGAAGCATTAACCCACAACTTGGAATTTAAGTCCTTTCCCTGTCTGGGTGGCTGCAGTGGTTGAAAAACAAACATCCCAACATCCCATTTGCATTACTGAATTGTGTCAATGCAGCCAATCTGTCCCCCATCACTAGGCTACATCTGAAGATGCAAATTTTGCACTTGAGGAATTGCAAGACTGTAGTGAACATATTTTGATAACGCCCTAAGAATATTCCTATAAATCAGAAGAAATGGTTATTAAATCTTGAAAGAGAAAGGTAGCAAGGAGTAACCAGAATATTCTAATTGCACTTAGAAAGCTTTTCATTAGAGTGAATAGAAGGAATTAAGCTCCTCTGTGATGGCCTTGCAAGCTGTTATGATACTTGGAGAGGTCTACAAGAACTAGACTATGATTTTCAGAGGCTTGGAGTGACACAGAAGCAAAACTCCAAGCTTTGAACAGTCAATGAAAGAGAGCTTCAGAGAGAATAAAAGCAGCATTACCCTGAGAAAGCAGAGCACAAAGTAGATGAATAAAGCACCTCCCACCTAACAGGAAAACGTGCATTAAAAGCCAGCTTACTCTACAGATGTGGGATATGTTTACACCAGGACATGAAAATGGGGTTCCCTTCATTGTTTGGGCCAGTCACTAGCTTTTTGGTAACTGCTTCTAGAGATTCTCCTGAACCACAGCTCCAAAGTCATCCCAGAGCTGGGTGGGTCCTTTCCCAATCTGAATCTAATCAGGTTAACGAGACTGCATGTGGTAGTACTTGCTAATCAGTGCTTGAAGCTGCAAAGAGGGAAGGTATCAGGCCCTCTTGTTTCCAGCCTCTAGCTAGAAGTACTCTGAGTCTCGAGCAGCCCTGTAAGTAAATGTCTTTATCTTTCATTCCCTCTTGGTTTATATCAGTTGTCATATTTACTACTTAGTTAAATGTAGGAATAAGGAATCCTATTGTATGTTATGGTTCTCCATGTACAGACGTGGTGGTGGCTGACTACAGGAGTGTCCTTAGAGAGACATAGAGCTTTATTGCTACTCTCCTATCTCAGGTAGACTGGTAGGTGTCTTGGTAGGCTTTCCTAGAGAAGTTAAATCTAGATTAAATGCTAATGAAACCAATGATTTAATGCTCCTTAAAGTTCTTGGTTTATGTTCTTGGTAGATTTGGGCACGTGCTTTGTGTTTTGGTCAGCAGCTTGTAAGTCAGGGGAGATCATTTTTCTTCTGAGTAAATTAAATATTTTATTCTAGTTAATGTGGATTCTTCAGAACAGTGTTCCTGGGTATGACCTGTAGTGTTTCTACTTCAGCCTCTCCTTGTAAATAGTCTCTCCTGAAAATTACTCTTTTCCTGTGTTGGATCTGCAGCTTGTCTAGCAATTTTCTAGTTCAGGTCCTGTATGTTTTTTTGTTGTCATGGATTGTATGAAGTTCCCACCATAAACAAAATGCAAAATAATTTCTGAAACTTCTGGTGCTTCATAACTCAGAATTGAACCTAGAATCCTTTGTTTGGGCAGGGGCATGGGTGTTAAAATCTCATCCTAAAAATAATATGCTCAATGGCTCAGATGGAGTATTGCTTCCTGAGACTGTCTGTTGTAGTTGAGCTATGAAGTTTGGTACATTGTTGATCTGTCTCAGTGTGCTGTTAAATTGGTTTTGTGTCCCCAGTGGTGAGACACATTCTTCTTGTTGACTTAATTTGTTTCTCTTGGAGAGTATTTTTATTCAGTAATTGTCATTGAGTCAGTGTGACGTGAAGCAGGATGGGGGAGAGGGACGTATTCTGCCTGACCTACTCAATGTCTCCGTTGCTGTGATGGTACAGGGTAACTATGCTGTAACTTTCTTGTGTCCATCCTGCTGCAGTTTCTCTGATGGTCTTTGCAGGTCCTGTTGTTTGCCTACTTGGAGATGAATAAAATCTTGAAAATGCCTGTTGATAGTAGATGGAATTTTGTTTCCTTTTTCTATTGCTGATGACTATGGGAGCCCTTCCAGACTTGGTAGTGAGCTGTTTCATCCAATGAACCCTTCTCATCCTTCCACAGTCATCACTGTAGAATGTCACTTATATGGAGTTACATAGATCGGGTTATAGATAAACACACACTTCAGCACCTCTGGATTTACTACTCTATTCTTTCCTTCACATCCTCCTGTCCTTTTCCTCTCCCTTCTCTGCTCCCTGCATGTCTTGTTATACCTTGTTTCTATGTGCTGAAGTCATGCTTTAAATAACAGCTGTCTGATTCTTTGCTGCTTCTCATACCCAGCTAATTATTTTCAATTTATTGATTTTCTACATGGAGATTAATGGGTTATTCAGCTCTCAAAGCCTAGATCCCCACAGCTGTGAGCAAATGCATGGGTATGGGAAGGGGTGGGGGGGTGTATGTGCTCATGTGGTTGTTCACCTTTCTGATGAACTGGTGTAACAAACCAAAGGACTTTTTCTCCTCTGTACTCCGTATTAAAGGTTACCAAGCTTCAAGCTTTTGCTAATGAGTAATCACATTTTACAAGGAGCAAAATAAAAACCTGAAAAGTTTGCAATAAGAAAATGGGTAACATGTGTCTTCCCTATATCTGTAATTGTACTGGCTAATGTATTCTGGGTGTGAAAGAGCCAGGTACCGTGGCAGAGTACCACAGCAAGGATGCAAGTGATGTGGAGTCAGAAGCTCCCCCCCAGGACTCCTCCTTTGCTCCTACCTCTCTGCTATAGCTGCTTCTGCTTTCTTGTGCTGCTGCATTAGCCTGTGGGATGCAAACAAGCAATCCTTTTCTTGGTTCTTTATTGCCAAATTAATTTTGGTGGTCCCATGGACATCACAGCAGCTGCATCACACAGCCAGAAGAGGTGTAAGGAGCACTGGATTCACTGCTGATAACAAGTAGCATAGAAACCTTATATTTATGGGTATGAAACAGGGATTGTAGTCTTACTGGTATAGCTGACCAGTGAGATCCTCTGAAATTATGTTAATATCATGCTGAGCCTTATATATAATTACTTGATAATTTGGGTGTGTGTGTATAAGAATGTCTTAAATGTTTTACAACCTCCTCTATCAGCAGTTTTGACATCACTTTACTTTGTCAAGTGTCAGTGTGACCAGGCTCCATCTGTAGGGTGATAATTGCCAAGGGACTTGGGAAGAATTGTGAATAAATGGGTAAGATGTGTAATTGGCAGTTAAAAGCAAAAATAAACAGAAAATTGGTGAATTGTTTACTGTTTAGCAAGCCTAGGCTGAATATTTCCTGCTTTTCTGGATCCTATCAGAATGGTAGCCCAGATCCTCAGCCTCACTGGGATCCTTCAGCATCCTTCCCTTGCTGGGCCCTGAGCTGTAGATTTATAGTTAATAGCTGAACACTGGATTTCACTAACTTCAAGGCATGTTCAGAACTCTTCAAAAATCAACCCACTTGCTGATGTATGGGCTGAGAAGTTTAGCTTAACCCCCCCCCCCAATAAACTAAAACAAAAAAAAAAAAGAAGAACAAACAAAAAGCAAAACACCGCTGTTTGGAGCCAGACCTGCAGTGAAGCCCTTTTTAAACCCTTGACCTTGACTTTCATCCTTATTCCAATAACATTTAAGTAAAAAAATGCTTCTGGACCTGACATTCCTCTTGCCAAAGCTAGATGGATTCAGTTGGGTATGGGAGCAAGGTGCTCCTCCCACATCTGCCACAGGTTTGCTTGTGACCATTCCTTCAGGGAGCCTATGTTGTTATGTGTAGGATGAGTTAAATTACAATGTCCTGGTTAAAACCACTGGCAATATTTGACTGGTAGTGAGTTTTAAAATGAATTATGAATGAGGGGCTTAGACTTATGAGACTTGAAGCAGAATGTGGAGGAGGTCTGACCAGAGAGACATGGCTGAAGAGCAAGACAAAATTAGACATAGGCTAGAGATTATTATTTTTAAAACCAGTTCAAAAAGGGGATGGTGGGACAGCTGAAATGTGTCCAGATATTACTCATTCTTCCCCCAGTTTTAATCCCTAACACAAATTAACCTCAGCCATTTTCCTCTTTCCTCTTAAAGACACGCTATTTGTCAAGCCATGTTGCCTTAACACTTCCTAAGCAGCTGGAATAAATTTAGCTTGCCCAAGGAAAAAGTGCAGCATGGCAGCCTTTGGATGAAGGCAAGCATGTCTCTTGCTGACTGCAGCCTCTTGTAGGTCATTGCAGCACATGTGTGTCCCTCTCTTGGTATGGCTTTTGTTGAAAATGGCTCAAGGTACAAAAAAACTGAAGCTTCCTGTTAGGCTAGGAACAGATCAGTGTGGGTAAGGTAGCGTGGGCAGGAAGGCATGCAAGCATCTGGTTTGAATAGTTTTGTGCGTGCAATATCGGCCAACTTTCTGTAGGTTTCATGGTTGTTGGTTTTGTATCCCAGAGGTCTAGAGCAGCCGTGGACCCCACCCTCCCTGTGCCTCCCAGGAAGGCTGTGGGGAGCCCCCTTGAAAAGGGGTCAGGCTCCTTCATTTACAGGAGCTATTGGGGTTAGAAATGACTGTGAAAAGCCCAGACATGTACTGTAAGGTCAAGTGTCTCCTGTGACACTCAGGAGGCAGGAGGACCTGGTGCCTTGATGCACTTCTGATGGGAAAGCAACATGTGAGAAGGCAGGCGACCGAGCGGCCCGCAGGATACACATTCCTAAATGTCACTTAGCCATACAACCTGCGAGGGCGGAAAAGTGGGCAGATGGAGAAATAATATTTTCCTTTAAAATTCTCTACCTCTAAAATATTTCCTGTCAGGTTCCTTCCAAGGAGGGCCAAAGGAGGGGGGCTGAGGTGGGATGTGTGGCAGTGGATACAAGTTTGTGATTCCTCAGGCCTCTCCATTTTGAGAGCATTTAACTCAATCCCCTTTTTTCTCCCCCTCCCTGAGAAAAGGATCATGCTAAGCATTACTGGAGCCGGGGGCAGCTTGGGAAGTGAAATAAACACCTGACTGTTAAATGCTGAAGGTTTACTCAACCAAAAATAAAAATAGTTTTGATTTCCTCCACGACGCTCTAGAGTTACGTTCATCAGCGCACATGAGCTGGAGGTTTGCACAGGGGGAGTCTTGAAAGGTTGAAACTCTTCAGAGGGGGAAAATCTTGAGGCAGTAAGACAGGCCTCCCTCTGTCCTGTGAGAGCTCTTCTGCCACTGAGAAAATGCTGCAGCTGTTTTCCTAGTGCAACCTAAAAATAAACTCCCTCCTCCTTTCCTAGCTGCTTGTATCAGTTTCATTGGTGCCATAGCAAACACAAGATGTCGAGAGTAATGGGTCAGAGTGTCAAGGGCAGGTGCAGTCCCCTTCACGTGGTCTGAAGGGCAGAAGGGAGCTGTTCCTCAACACCTTGGAGGAAAAACTCAAGGGGTTTAGAGCTGTAGTCACAGCAGCCTCCAGGTGTTCAGGAACTGCATGTGGCAAACGATACAGAGCAAGCACTACAGTTGGACAGTATGAACTTGCCTGTTCAAGGGTGGCTGTGATACAGCAGGGCAGAAATTATGGTGCAAGCACTGATGTTAGCAACCTTTTTTGCTGTAGCTCTGCCCCTTTTGTTGAAGATGTGTTGTAGTAGACCATCTGCATTCAGAGCCATACTGGAGTATCAGAAGGTTGCAGTATGTGCAAAATTATTCTATGTACATGTCACCTCCAAAATGCAAGATGGAAAATGCTATGTATTACAAAATATATTTATTGGGCTTTATCATATATGACACATACATTTGCAATATGTTTCCTTCTGTCAGGTCATCCATAGGCAGACTAGGAAATATCATTTCACACATATGAAATAGAGCAGATTCCTCCCCTGTATGATGACTGTTTGCTGATTCCTAAGGCTTGCCAACTTGTAAAGTAGCCCAGAAGGCCTCTGTATGAACTAAACTATACTTCAATAGCAAGTGTATTGTCCTACACAGATATTCCTCTTTGGGTAGCAAAACAAATTAAGCGAACTTGGAGAAAAGGGCACCTGTACTGTGTCTCTTGTGATGGGAAAGTTCAAACTGGCATATCTATTCATGTCCGCTAATGCCAGCTCCTTGGTGAAAAAGTCCACAACTTCCCCTTCTTAACTGAGGTGAAGGAAATCCATAGAATCCAAACTTATTTGGGACTCCCAGATGAATAAGCTGAATTGGAATGACAAGACTCCCAAACGTGCAATTGCTCTTGGGAAATGGAAAGCCCAGAGAGAGAGAAAAACACCCAATCTGAGCTGAGGTAATAGCAAAGCTGGATTAGCATGGAACTGCTCTTGCTAAAGTGAAATTTGCTATAGTTGACCAGAAAGTTTTAGGGTAAGAAATTATAGAACAATTTGGGCAAAGAGAAATGAAAGCCACCTGTCTAAAGTTAGCCTTTAACCTATTCCCTCTGCCTTCCCTTTTTGCTTTCTCTCTCTTTCAAATTCTCCCAGTATCTCTGCTTTTCATAGAAGCAAATCTTCCCCAGGGAAAGTCAATTCAGAAGGCAATTTTCCAAAAACCATTTGGCAGAATTGGCCGGTACTTCAACTGCAAACATGAAAAGGCATTTATTCCACTAACTCAAATGCACTTTGGAAGAGACATTACTGAACTTGTTTTAGGAATATACTTTGACTGCATCAGTTTTATTGCTTCTTGTATAAATGTCAAACTCAATTTGCCTCAAAGCAGAAAAAAACCCCTCAAAGTACATGGTAATGTGTATATTACATACAAAAACTGGGATGAAAGTGTTATCTCCATGGCAAACTCAAGCCCATGCCATGTTAATTGTGCCCATCATACACACTTGGTGTTTCAGCAGTGGTAAGCAGAAGGAGGGTGTGTGATCCTGGTAGTGTGTAGGCTTGTTGTTAACCTGGCCAGGTAATACAGGATCTTGAAGATCTAATTCTTAAATTTTCATCGCTTAATTTTACAACCTAAAATTTTTAATTTTCAATCCTTAAAAGGATTGTTTTCCTGTTGTGTAAAGAACTTGTGGTAGCCCCATCCTTTGTGCACCATCAGCAGCATTTACCCTTCCAGCATTAGCACGTCAGCTAACGCACATCACATTGGAGATCCAGGACACCCAGCAGCAAAGGATTTATTTTTTTTCTTGGAATGGGGGAGGGAAAAGAGCAAGTCTCCTAAATTCCTATTTCAATCAGTACTCATTGCTGAATTTGCTGGCAAGAAGTGAATTGGCTGTTTCAAAACATTTTATCTCAGCAAAAGTATAGTTGGAATTTCTTGGGGGCTAAGGAAGGAAGGACATCTTTAAGCCAGAGGTTATCCCCCTGCTGAATTTCAAAGACTTGCTCCATACAGTGTGGGACACCCAGCTTCCAGGGGTAAAATGATGGAGATTCTTTTATAATAAAGTATTAAGCTAAATAATCTAATTTCTGCCATTTTACTATACAACATAATTTGCAGAAATTTTAGGTATTAGGACAGACTATGTAATAGGTGCTGCTATGTGTAAAATGTTACTGTGAGCACGTTAGCTTTTGCAATGATTTAATTTGCATTTTAAGGTCTGATCCTGCAAACCCATAACTTTCTTCGTATGAGTAGCTGCAATGGCATTGGCAGTGCTTCTTCTCTACATAAAGTTAATGCCTTGCACAATTATTTGCAGGATCAGGATACAAGACTGAAAATTCAATTACTTTGTGAGTTACAGAGAAGAAAATGCTTGCTGGAATAGTAGGTGTGATTCTCTGCTGGAGTAAATGATATAGGACCCACTGAATTCAGTGTTGCTCTCCTGATTCACACCCGTTGATATGGCCCATTAATTTTAGTGTATGAAAATGAATCTCTGCTCTAAAAATACCAATTAGTAATAAGCTTTGAGAAAGAAGGAAAAAAATCAATTTAAATTCATTTTGTGTAATGCACATTTTCTGTTGTTATTTTAGTTAAATTATTATTATGCATAATAATGTCAGGGCAGTAGGTGCTGTCACTTCAGGAATTTGCAGCTGTGATGGGTAGTATAAAAGTCAGTGATAGGGAAATTTCAGAGAAGCCCATCAATTGACTACAATTGTCAGTATGATGGTTTGGATTAGGGTGGTGTGTCCTTTTCCCCACTGAGATCTCGTCTCTGGGTTCAGCACTGCGGGGTTATTATGCCTGCTCAAAACAGTTTAGAGCGGAAGGAGAGAAAATGAGCAGAGAGGAAGAAGGGAAACTGAGGCAAGATGAGGGTCCCTAAGTAACAGAGTTTGGAGTCAATCTCAAGCCTTTTGACTCAGGGCCAGGTGCACTATTCAATACATCAGCCTGATCCTTGGGAAGGGTTGGGTTTTTTTAAGTGCATGTGCAAAAGTGGGTATATGCTTTGGAACTGAGCCAGTTTCAGCATTCAAACTACCTAGAGACAAGCATGCAAGTAAGATCCTGTGTGAACACCCAGCTCTGCAGGCATTGAAACACCAGTTGGTGCATGGGGTTATTTGCATGCTCATTTTGCTTCTATTCAGCACTCATCCCACATGCGTTTGTGCAAAAAAGATCACACTCCTGTGCCGGAAAGTTAAGTGTTGTTTTGGTGCATTGCCATTCAGCATTGGTTTTTCATGAACAATAAAAGCCTTTTGGGATAAGTGGCACTCAAAGAAGATTCAGAACTAGTTTCCTCATATTCCAAGCAATCCTGACATAGTAATGAATTGTAGTCATAGCTGGATTACTCACTCTTACTCATAGTGTGAGAGCTAAAATAAAAAAGTTTTGGTTCATGCAGTGCCTAATTAAGGGTGGAACTCATGTCCACAGGACATTGCACAGGCCAAAAGTACCAGCTAGTTCAGAAAGCAATTTAAATCCCAGAGGATGAATGCAACAAGGACTATTAAACATTATTGTTGCTAGCTGCAGATGACTAGAAGTGGGGAGGACATGCTGAGGAGGTCAGTGCTCACTGCTTGCCTTGTTCTTGTGGTCTTTCCTACACAGTGTGCGAGTGAGTACTGGGCATGCTGGACTTTCATTTTGCCTTAGTGTGGCTGAGTAAGTGCAAGCAGACTGGAGTTTGCCTTAGTTCATGTGGTTAAGACATCCAAGCTCTGCTGGCCCACCAACCTGATTCAGGAAATTTAAATTTATAGATGCTCTAATATTGAGTGATATTCTTTTTTTTAAGAAGTAATCAAATTAAAACAAGTCCTGTGAGTGTATGGTTCAGTTTTTAGGGACTGCTTTGGAAACTTATTGCCCTGTAAGTGTATTGACTTCAAAGAATTAAGCCCATTTACCACTTTTTAGGATGACATTAAAGTCATATTACAACAACCAAGAGTTCAGGGTCTAAAGCACAGCAAGCTGCTTCATGCAACCTGGGGTTGCTCAGACCCTGCAGATATGGACCATAAGATATGAAAGACTCTTATTTCCATCTAACCTTCAGCAGCTGAGAGATCAACAGCAGCAGTTTGCAGAGGGAAGTCATCCTTAGGATGACATGAACTCCCTTCTTCCCTCTTTCTCTTCTCCCACCAGTCCCTGTAAGTAGTTTCACCTTGTTCTGCAGTTAAAGTTATTTCTCAATGGCACAGAAAGGAAAAAAAAAAAAGCCCACAACAAAATCAGCCCTACATTTCTTCCTCTAAGAAACCTATTGACAGGTAGATCCTGCAGATTCCTCCCAGTACAACTATCTTTGAACTGAGGGCTTCTTAGTGAAGTTGGGGAGTTTCCTGGGGTTTTACTGTTTTTTTCCTAAATTGATTGTGGAATTTTTAAACAAGGTTGGTGCCTCTGATCTTTTTCTCAGCAGCTGCAAAATCTGTTTCTCCCCCCACAACTTGTTTCACAGAAACAGGGTATTGGAAAAATTAAAGGGGAAAAGACTGCATCACCATTTGCAGAGCCAACCTCAAATGAAACAAGGAACATTCCTATTGCTTTGTGAGCAATCAAATATCTAGAAGGGCTTTGATCAAGCTTTGGGTTTATAATACTTGTGAATTAAGGGTAGCTGCAAAAGTTTAGTCTAGATTTTGATTTGAATATTAAACACTCCTAAAGATCATTAATCTCCACTGTTTGGTTCAGGTCCCCTCTGTGACATACAGATTTCTTACTATTTCTTGTGTGCAGATTTTGTTTGTTCAAGCTTTCAACATTTGTAGATTTCCACTTTTTCAGTGTATTTTCCATGTGTTGTTCTGTATCTTCCTGTTAAAACAATACTACCTTTGCTTGTCACAAGACTATTTGATTTTGGTGAACTATGACTTTACACCATGTCTGGACCTGGCCTGGCATTTTTATTGTCAGCCTGTGCCTATAGTTATGTGCAAAGAGGTTCCATTGCTGTATCTGTACAAAAGTGTACTCTGTGGAGATTTCTAAACCCAGTTTGGCTGTCTTGGGCCATCCTGACAAAGCAAGGATCGGTGTCCAAATATTTAGGTGGCTTTTTACCTCAGTCTTTTTGAGGAACTTCTACCACCAACCCAATCACATTTATTTCACACTCAACCTTTCCAAATAATGTTGGAACCAGAAAGTTATTTATGTGGCCTGCTTAATTGAAAGAGCATTTGCCGTCAGTGATCAAATAAACTGTTATTGATCTTCAGCATTGGAGGCTACTCACATGGAGCATTCTGGTAGGTATTTTTCATTAAGACACTTTTCAGAAAAAAAGTCAGAATGCAAATGCAGAAAAAAAAAAAAGCTACAGGATACCGAGATCAAAAAATCAAAGAGGTTTGACTCCAGAGAAAAGAAACTCTGCAAAGCACAAAATAGCAACACCACCAATGATTGCACAAAAATGTAAAGGCTTCAATACACACAACATCCTGCTCTGAACTCCCAGAACTTAGTAAGGAAATACAGTTGTTTTTTTTTTTATCACAGAGTAGTGGCTTTGCCCTTTGGGCAAACAGAGTTGGGTCCTGGGAATGAAAGAAGGTGCAGCCATCAGTGAGATTCATGTTCGGTACCTGACTGGAGCAAACCCTCTGCAAGCCCTGGGACAGGCTACTTACTCCCACCCCTCATCTTTTCGGTGTAGTTGGCCTTGTTCTTCTTAACTTAAAGTTAAATCTTCATTTGTTCTGTGCTCAAGAGGCTAAGTCAGCAGGTGTCTGCAGTATTAAATGGCAAGATCCCTACGTACTTGGAAGATGTTGGTATCTGCATTGCTTTTGCCTCCCTTTAAATGAAATGCAAATTCCTTCCTTGCTGTCTAAGAGTGATTTAGAGAATAGATGCAATGGCAAAAAGTAAAGAGCTCAGATGTTACAGTAATGAGGTCATGGCTGCTGTGACTATCCTGCTAAACAGAAAAGAGCCAGGGAGCAGAGTCCTAATCCTGAGACCAAGGGGCATAGCCCTGGCCTGTACCCAGGGTGAGGGTTACAGTTTATTTGTCTTGTGGTGGCCCAAATGCAAGCCAGGCTGAGATGGCAACTAATTGTTACTAATTGTAACTGTGGGGACACAGGCTTTTACAGGGGACACTTGGTGCTTTTACTTGGCAGGACAGATGTACTGAGGACTGACAACTTCAGACTGCAGCGCTTGGTGCTTTTTCACATTTTTGAGTTTGAAAGTAGATTGAGATCCAAGTGGTGGTTATTTACAAGAAACCTTCTGATTCAAAGGCATCATATAGCAAAAAAAAATACCCTTAATTGTTGATTACCAGATGCTACAAAGCTATCACTCCACACGTGCTCTGCTCATATACTCTTCCTATGCATCCAGTATCAACCACTGTCAGAAACAAGCAGTAGGGTGGATGGACCTTGCTTTGATCCACTCCTGTATTTTAAGTGAAGTTTCTGATATGCTGCTTTTGTCACTAATTCTGTGACAAGCCTATTGCTTGTATCATGTCTGAGAGGGAAATACTTGTCCCACTTCTACAATTGAGACCAGAGGCTTCTCTTCTGTGTTACTTCTTACAGCTTCTTCTGATTGTGCTTGGGAAAAATAGATCTTACAGGTATATACTTAGAACTATGAAGAAATCAAGGGCAGAATTGTCTTCACTCAAACTATGAAAGTACTCGCAGTACTGGAAAGCTGTGATACCCTTTTCAGGCTGCAAATTCACCAGGCTGTAGATAGGATATAATCTTGTCATTCTATTTTATTATTTTTTTCTGGGTTTATGTGAAGTCTCATTCAAACCTCATTTTCAGCAGGATTTTTTTCAGTCTCTTAGACCAAAATGCTTTGTATTTTCCTTACTCATTAAAAAAAAAAAAAAGGGGGGGAGATCAAATCATGAATATGCTCTCTGACTCCAGCCATTTTACTGGTAGAATTACACAGCTCTAAAATATAAGGCTTCTAATGGAAACACTAACAGAGTCTTGACTACTGCAGCCTTGCTCTAATATCGCTGAACTTCCTTTGGGGGTGAAGCTTTGCCTCAGGAACCTTAATTATCTGATGTGGTCAATTACTCCAAGATAATGATGATTTTATCAGGTATTACTGCTCAAATATTTTACGATAGACAGGCTATTTAATTGCATTCCTGACCTACCAAAATGCTTACAGATGACTCAATTAAACACTAAGAAGAGGTAGGGGGAAGGGAGGAAGGGAAGGACAGCACTTAAAATCCTTGCTTTTGGTTTATTTTGAGGATTGTGTTGTTCTTGAAAATCCTTTCATCCATTCATGCAAGCAAGTTGCATGTGTAGCATTCCCCAAGCAGGGCAGGAAGTTTGGACAAACAAATTCAATATTAATGCACAAATGGGAAAGCATGTCCAGCCCCTTTCCTGCTGAGGGATTAGAACTGGACCCCGCACAATCCCTGTGGTGGATTAGCAAAGTTGTTTTAACATCCCTGAGTGTCCCAGTGCAGATGAGCATGGAGAAGTGAATTTCCTACCACATTCAGGTAAATCTGAATTTTTAAGACAATGAGGAAATGTCTTTATTACAGCAGCCTCAGGGGATAGTCTCAGCTCCTGAAAACCCTTCAAATACCCAGGTGCAATTCACCCTAAAGTCAGCAGCCTGGTTCATTTTTCTCTCCATAAGCCTGGCAGTTCCTGGTGCTGGGCTGACCCTTGCCAGGGAGGCTGAGGTTGCCCCGAGGACTGCTTTAATTGGCGGCTTTGCTTCAGTGGTCATAATGGGCTGTTTCCCAGGCGCAGAACTGCCATGTCTTAAGAATGCTTTGGCTGCAGAGCAAGCATGCCTCAGCCTTGGGTCAGTCCCTGCCCTGGGTGCTCCTGCACGGGCAGCACAGACCTGGTGAACCCTCATGTGCTGACTGGTGCGAAGGGCTCCTCCCAGTTTCCCCAGTAGGGGGGGGGGGGGGGGGGGAGGGGGGGATATGTCCTCGCTCAAAAAGACAATACTCGTGTGGGGAGAT
>JANIJG010001946.1:0-11634 GCA_024611175.1 Megaceryle torquata | reverse complement strand
CTATGGATCAGCTGCATATTTTTCTACTCTGGACTACTGAAATAAGCAACACTTTCCTTGTTCCTGTTACCTTATTTGCAGCCCTACAATGATTAATACCACCTAGAGCTAATACAAAGTATTATAATTCTGCTGTAATTAGGTACCTCATAAAGTTCAGAGTTTAATTATCACAAATCTTTGACAAGTCTTTCAGTTTCTTCAAGGAGGAAGTCACCATCTCATTTCCGGGTAGCTGGGTTGAAGAAAACCTTTCTGAAAATACTGGCTTTGTCAACCTGTGGCTGGTAGCTTACCATTGTCATTCATTCTTTTATCATCCATGCTTTGATCTTGGGAGCAATCTGCATACAAGATGGGAATGAGTGTGGTTAACAGCCTTTATGGGGAAAAAAAATAATTTAAAAAAATTAAAATAAAAAAGGACCGAAGCTTCTTTCTCCCTCTGCTCTCTGCAATGTAAGTTAGCATGTTGTTCAACCCAGATCAAAATGTTTCACAGGGATGTGTCTAACTGAAGAAAGAATATGTCAGGAGAAGAAGAACAATGCATTATTTTGACTGCATAGTTTAAAGTGTCACATGTCCTTTACTGTAGCCAGAAAGAATTCTGTATGAAGAAATGAGGAGGGAAACAAAAGTAAATTCTAAACAAGAAGAGACAGTAAACCCCCATATTTGAAATAATTTGATAAAGGATTAATGCCAGTGTATCATTCGGGGGATTATCTGATGACTATTTGATGTGACTAATGTTTTCAGTAGCCATACTTTACAGCTCTTTGACTAGTCAAAATACTGTTTGTTTCCTTTTCAGACAGTTCTAAGCCCCAAGAATTTTTCATAATGGCTAAAGAAGCAAGGGAGGCACTATAGACATATTCTGTATGCTATTCTATGTCACTGCACCTACTCCAGTACAATCCTTCCTTTCCCACTTCTCTACCTGGTCTTGCAACCCCCTGCTTCCACTCTCCCGATTCCAGCAAAACACCACAGACAATGGTCCCTCACTTGCAGCCCACTGATGGGTAAAAACTCATTAAGGCATCATTATGATCACCCTAGGAATAAGGATAGTAGTGAGACTCAGCAGGATTTGGTCATTCAGTCTGCAACATAGAATGACAAAAGTCAGAAAGGGCTGTAGTTTATTAACATATCACAGTTCTGTTAATGTTCACATTCAGAATTGTTACTCCTGTGATATTAATTCAAATATCTCTATTAACAAAAACACTTCAAACACTTTTATTATTTTCTTCAGACTATGCATGCGTGAGGCTTTATTTCATTTTCCTTTGGGTTTGTCCAGCTCTATTTCTGATACTATTGTTCTTTGCACATCAGTTGAACACTGATGTTTGAATCCCATTTACACTCAAGCAGATTTCTACACAGAAAGGGTTATCAATCACTGGAACAGGATGCAAAGGGAAGTGGTGGAGTCACTATCCCTGGAGGTGTTTAAAAGTTGTGTAGATGTGATACTTAAGAACGTGGTTTAGTGGTGACCTGGCCCTGGCAGTGCTGGGTTAATGACTGAACTTGATGATTTGAAGGATTCTTCCAACCTAAATGATTCTATGATTAGCAAAGAACACTGAGTATATGAGAAGTGGAATATAATATGTAGAGAACAGAGATCAGAAAGATACTCCATTCATCCATACTTACCATCATACACAAGCTCAAAGTTTTCTCTTTAACTGAGTTTCTTGTAAAGATACTCAGCAAGTTCGGGGAATCTGTTGACAAGATTCAAAGCCTAATGGTCCCTGTTGAATATCAACACATTTAGAGATATGGTCATAGCAATGATAGATAATCACTGTATATTACATAGAGATAAACATGGTGACAGAAAATTACAGGTTACCTTGACCTGATATCTTTGTGTTGTGCAAAATATACCAGCCTAGAGTATGCCAGCAATAGCTTTATGAAAGCAGAAACTGTTGTGAAATAATGACATTTCTGCAATAAACATTGTTTTTTAAATGAAAATAACACAATATATAAAGAATGTAGACATCTTAGCCTGACAGCAATGTGTGTCCATTTGTTTGGTTTTGCCTTATAACTGATAGCATTATTTCCCATTTAGTAATTAATAAAGTCTGCTTCTTTTGCTAATACAGTACTGTTTCATAGATTTTAGAACTTAGGCTTACTCCATATCTTCATCATTTCTGGATTCTTCTTACACATACAACTTGTTTGCATAAATTATAAATCATACAAGTGAGATTTTTAATGTACCTTGATCTTGCCATAGATTACAACACTATTGCCGATATTTTCCAGGCAGAAAAAGGACCAGAAAACAACTATAGTTTGTTGGTTTTGTTTTTTTAAGATTTTATTTACCTGACACAATAGTTCTTGTCATTGTTGCTTGTGCCTGAAGTATGAAAAAGTGTGCACAGTTTATATCCTATTTTTTACAATGTCAGCCTTTTATGGACATAACTTTGTTTATTTAATTCAAAGAAGTGGCTACCTTATTCTAAATAAAACTAAATTTCCATACCTACATGTAACTATTTTGATCTGGAAAACTGGCAACAGCCTCTCAAGGAAAGGGACATAAAATATAAATTATGTTTTAAAGGTTGGAGATGCTTGGAAAATGAGGCTACACAAATAGAAGTGTGTAATGATCTTATATGTAAGGTAGAAAAAAATGGCAAAATATGTTTTAAAGAGCATTACTATTCAAGATAGACCTTATTCATCTGAGAACCTGCAAGGCCACACTTCTGTCACAGTCAGAGGTTGCCAGGCAGCAGCAGCAAGTCAATTAACATGAGTAATATTATTGTACTACAGAAATCACCAAGAGCATTCACTCCTTGGGCAGCTGATAGGTGCCTCTTCTGTTTACAAATCTGGACCAGCAATGAAACTGGACACATGCTGCTGCCTCAAATCCCCCTCTCTTCCCCTGTGCAAAACATTTCTAGTATGGGAAGGACAAAAGTAATACATAAAGAGCCTTTTGGGTGACATGTTGACTTTTATAATGACAGGAAACACATCCCATCTCTTCAGTAAGATGATGCAGAAGGAAACAATAATGAAAACCCAATAGGCAATAAGTTTTTTATTTTCACTTAAGCCTCTGAAGCTTGATTATTTATTATGGACAAAAGATCATGTTAATTCTTCCTACATGTCCACATGCTATTTGCAGTTTGTGTCTTTCCAAAGCACCCTCCATTAGCACAACTTTCCTTACAATACTTAGAACAACAGAATCATAGAATTATTTAGGTTGTAAAGAACATTTAAGATCATCGAAGTTTTTCGGGAGGGTAATTTTACTGCTAAGACAATATGTTTCCTGTTGCTCCCGTGACACAAACCTTGGTAAACCTAACCATTGAGAAAGCAACCCTGTTACCTTTTCATTACAGTATCTCATAGGTGAGTTGAGAGTATTTGCCATATAATGTCAATCCCCTACAGATAACTAATGCACCCACTGCAATATTATCCTGTGACTTGTCTACATGATAGAATTTACCTAGACTATAAAACAACGCTACGTTCCCTGTGTGTGCTCCATCATAGGTTGCTTCTTACATTTTGAAAACTACCCTACCAATGCTCACTATTTGAAGAACTATTTGCATAAGGAAACAGAAGAAACTAACATGCTATAAATTTACACCTTCTCTACTAGATGCTGACTTATCCTGCAAATAAAACTCCCATAGACACACTGAACTCTGCATGCTGTACTAAGCTACCTAGCAGTGCAAAGGATGATTTAACTTTAACTATGGTATAATCTGTTTGTCAGGCATTAGTCTAGCAAACAAGCTTTGCTCTTTCACAGACTCACAGAATGTTAGGGGTTGGAAGGGACCTTGAAAGATCATCTAGTCCAATCCCCCTATTCCAGATCACACAGGAATGCATCCAGGCGGGTTTTGAAGTTTCCCCTTATGTTTACATGGAATCTCCTATGTTCTAGCTTGCACCCCTTGACCCTTGTCCTTTCATTGGACGTTACTGAGAAGAGCCTGACTCCATCCTCCTGACAATCGCCCTTTACCTATTTATAAATGTTAATGAAGTTACTCCTCAGTCTCCTCTTCTCCAAGCTAAAGAAACCCAACTCCTTTCCTTTGAAGAATGGTAGCTTCCATAGATATTTTAACAAAAAAAGGTGATAGAAGTGAGCAGTCTTCTCTTCTGATTTATACAAAGAGACAACACTTAGAATAACAACTAATCCTGGAATCTGATAGAATCCCTCTCAAAACTGTTAATTCAGTGTACTTCCAAATAGCACAGAATCACAGGATCGCTCTGGTTGGAAAAGACCTTTAAGGTCATCAAGTCCAACTGTTACCTGACTCTACCAAGGCCACTACAACACCATATCCTTATGCACCAAATATTTAGAACATCTTAGAAAAACAAGTCTGGGTTTGTTGGAGGAATCCCAGATCAGATTACTAGATCATGTAAACCTGATAATAATTCTGCCTTTCAATTTTAAATCTTTAAATTTATAAATACATAAACAAACATAAGCTTGGCTTACACAACCTTGCAAGATCATTGAGCCCACTTCTGGATTTCAGACAACTCTCCCCCAAAGGAGCAATCTATGGAAGAAATCACATCAGCATTTAACTGGTTTTATGTGCAATAACCAACATTTCCTTAAAATGGCTTCCTACCTGGAAGTTTTCAGGAGAGGCTAATGTACTAGAGCTCCTATGAACTTCAACATTTGAAGAAATTAAAGAAGACTATTTAGCAAACACAATACCAAAATTGGCTAAAAATATAAACCATAATTATTCATAGTATCCTACAACAACAGCAAATCCCTCAAAATAAGCTCCTTTCCCCCTTGCTTCAACATACTTGCACCACAGCAAAGAATTTTATTTAGGAAGCATAATCAACCTTACTTTGTTAGAAAGTGAGTATTCTGAAATAAGAGGGTGAACTGAATGACAACTCTGAAGACAAACAGTAACTCAGGAGCTCAAATGTTATATGGTGCACAGATAGTGTGTTGAATTTTTGGAGTTGTTCTAGCTAATGCAAGAAGTGGTATGGGCTATATTACTGCATGAATGTAGGAAGAGCATATCTCTATAATTACTAATGAAGAACACTCCTCCAAAAAAAAAAAAAAAAAAGAAAAAAAAACGTGGCATTTTATCTGTAGCACCCCTTCTATTTGTATGTGAAGCAATCTTCTACATCATCACACAACAATAACCCAAATATTCTTATCCCTAAGAAAACCCATTACTGTCATGGGAAGCTGGCTCTTAAGAGGTTTTGCAAATGTAGATCCTATTCCTGCTGTGGTGGTAATGTGGCTGAAGAACATTTTCTGAGCTTTCTTGGCTCTTCCCCTAAACACATATACAGGTGTTTCAGCAACATGAAAAACATGAACAACAACAAAAGCCCTCATTTCAGATCAGCTTAAAATGAAATATTTAGGTATTGAATATGGCAATAATTTTGAGTTACTTTTTAAAATAGCTTAGCTGTGGGTCAGCACAGAGTCAACATTTTTAATGTAAAAATATATCAAAGTGAAGAATTTAAAATTTTCCTCTATTTGGAGAAAACTGGCTGAAATGGCAGGCCAGAATTTGACACAAATTAAGAGACAGTTCTCATTCTCTTCAAAAACAGATTTTTCAGCTGCTTTAGCATTTCCTGAGGGGATAAAAAAAACATATTTCCTGCTCTGTCTTTAACAATCAGTATCAATTGCAATTTTGTGTGACTTAATGCTGCCAGATTTCAGATAGCATTATCAGATTCATCTCCACATTAACATTAAAAATGAGAGTGAAAACAAGAATCTGTCTTTTAATTTTCAGTATTTCAGCCTCCAAATCAGCTGGAATCATTTTCCTAGTGACAAACATTTAGTGGAAAACACAACCAAACCAAAAAAACAATAACAACACACACACACATAAAACAAAACCAACCAAACAAAAAAACAAACAAACAAACAAAAAAACCCACAAACTTATTATTTACCATGCTACTAAGATTGTGTCATCTGCAAATTTTACCAGCCATAATTTCATTTCATCATCAAAACTTCTGAAAACATTAAAACAGAATTAGAGGAAAAAACAATTCCCAAGTTCATCTTCCTCAGCCCCTGTTCATCCAGAAACTACCTAAATTTTTATAAAAAGTGATCATATGCCATTTATGGGTATTGATCCTTACAATCCTTTTGCAGGCTTTAGGTGGCTCACTTGGAGTCTTTGTGTACAGCCCTATGCACGGGTGAGATCAGGGCATGCAGCAGCCATCCATACCTCATCACAGAGGTGATTGGGTTGGCAGGAAGGAGCTGGAGCACCAGTTAGCTGATCAACACTGCCTCAAAGGACCATAGCCAAACTTTTCCTTAACATTTACCCTATAAGCAGCTACTAGAACTACAAGGAATACTGCATACTTTCCCAGGCATCTTAGTGATACCTATGCTGCTTCACCTAATGCTTTCATGGACAAAAACAACATCACTCAAGCAGAATTTTCTTTCTTCACTCAGTCTCAATGTTATGTCACATAATATGACCATACGTCCTATAACTGTGGCCATTTTCCCTGTTGCAGAGCAGCAAAACAGGGAGAAATGCACCATCTGGAAATGCTTTAATTTGCTCAGCTGTCTCAAAAAAAGAATGGGGTTAAGGATGCAAGCAGAGCCTATAGCCATCAATGCCTTGAAATTCTGGGACTGGGGGGGGGTGGGGCACATATATGTGTGTCACGTGGTGGAAATTGCCTTTAACTGCCAAGGACACCTCAACCTTAATAACCTGATTGCACAGAAGAAGATAAACATTGAAGCAAACAGCTTCACAGAAAGAAATGTTGCTTTTTAAACGCAGGTACTACAAACTGAGTTCTATGTAGCTTTCACAAGATGCTGCATTAAGCCAAAAAGAAAATGGGAAGAAAATTATCAAAGGTTAAGCACAAACACTTATCATCCATAATGCAAGATCTGTAAAACAAACAGACCTCTCCTCATCCCACCTCCTAATTTTGTTTCATGATGCCTCTCACCAGAATTTGACCGCATACTGGGCACCACACAGTTTGTAAAGAGACTGAAGTGAGAGGTTTTACCCCTTCAAGACTCCCAGTTTGTATTTTGACAATGCCAGGAAATAATGTAGAATTCAGTACTAGGTGGTGTGGGGTTTGAGGTTTGTTTTTGGGTTGTTGGGGTTTTCTTTGTTTGTTTGTTTTTTAATGAAATGGTGTTTAAAAAAAATTTTTTTTTACAAGAAAAACCCTGAAGCAGAACTAAAGAGATGTGCCCTAAAGTCCTGCACATACTCCAAAAGCAATGAATAGAAATGTCTGTAAACCTTTCCTTGAAACTGCTACTGCGTCTGTTGCATTAACCTTCCTGGAAGACAGAAGGTCACATTCCAGTGAGAAGAAAAAAAGACCTTCCAAACAAAACAGTGGCAGTCTAAAATGAAAGTCATTCAGACAGAATGAAAATGGTAGTGGGTGCTTGGACAGAAGCTCAGAAGGTGGACTCCAGGCAAGGCTGCCCTAGCTTAAGAGGCCAATTCCCCACCATAGGTTTCAGCACACTCTAATTCCTTTGAGCAAATCCTTTCATTTGGAAAACAAAAGGCAGGTCTCTTGCACTCCCACCTGCACTCTAAGATGGCACTCTGAAAAGGCACTACCCACCCCATGCTCCTGAGCTGCTACTGCCCCAACAACACTAATGTATTACAGGTAGGAGCACCTGGAAAATTATCACACCCCTGGAAAGGCCGAGTTAAGAGTGGAGGAATCTCTCTTATCCCACATCAGTTTTCTTCCCCACATTTCCCGAAATGGCTGAGCAACACATTGCTTTTTGCACCGAAGCAGGCAAGACCACCCAATACCATTCTCTGCCCAAAACACTTTCTACCACCTTGACTAACAGAATCGCAGAATATCTTTGGTTGGAAGAGACCTTCAAGATCATCTAGTCCAACTTTTGACCCAACACTGCAAGTTCACCACTAAGCCATGTCCCTGAGCACCAGGTCCACAGGCCATTTAAATGTCTCCATGGATGGCAACTCCACACTGCCCTGGGCAGACCACTCCAAGGTTTGATAACCCTTTCGGTGAAGAAATGTTTCCTAATATCCAGCATAAGCTTCCTCTGCCACAGCTTGCATCCATTCCCTCTGATCCTATCACACATCACCAGGGAGTAGAGGCTGACACCCTCCTCAGTCCAACCTCCTTTCAGGTAGCTGTAGAGAGCGATAAGGTCTCCTCTCAGTCTCCTCCAGACTAAACCACTCCAGCTCCCTCAGACACTCCTTACAAGACTTGTGCTCTAGTCCCTTCACGAGCCTCGTTGCCCTTTTCTGGACAGGCTCCAGCACTTCTATGTCCTTCTTATAGTGAGGGGCCCAGAACTGAATGCAATACTCAAGGTGTGGCCTCACCAGTGCCGAGTATGGGGCAATGATCACCTCCCTAGTGGACGATAGCTTCAAGCTCTTCCTGCTTATTGCCCATGGTACGTGCATTGGCATAGATGCATTTTAGTTGGTGCACCTTTTTGCATGGGAAGGGTCAAGTCCCTGCTTGATCATTCTCAGGCACTACCATTGAGTCCTGGCTCACTGACAGCCCTTGCATCTTCCCTATCACATGGACCACTGTCTCTTATGATCCCTGAGATAGCAGTGGAGCTGGCACACCATCCCAGGGACGTCTCAGGCTTGTATCCAGTGAGCCTGGTATTTCCCCTTTCCTCCTTTGAATCTAGTGTAAAGCTCTGTCTATGATGCCAGCCAACTCCTGTGATAAAATCCTTCTCCCCCTTTGGGAGAGATGTACCCCATCTTCCATAAGCAGTCCAGGCATCATGTAGATTGACCCATGGTCAAAACACCCAAAGTCCTGCTGGTGGTACCAGGCTCAAAGCCAAGAAGTAATGTGGTGGGTCCTCCTCAGTCTTTCTGGGTTGGACCCTGAAACTAGGGGGATAGAGGAAATCACTACCTGTGCTCCCACATGACCCATTGTCCTGAAGTCTTTCTTGATAGCCCTCAGTTTTCTTCTTTCAAGTTTATTATGCCTACCTGGAAGGTTAATAGTGGATAATAGTCAGAGGGCCATACCATGGTAGAAAGCTTTCTCACTACATCCTTAACTGTGGCCCCGAGGAGGCAGAACAATTCCCTTAGAAGTGGGTCAGGTCTGCATATTGGGCCTTCCATTCTCTTCAGAAGGGAGTCACCTGTAACAATGACACATCTCTTTTTTTTTTTTGATAGAAGACATTTGTATTCTGGGCTTAGGCTTCCTTACTCTTGGGAATACTTCTAAGCCTGATGATTTACCTTCCTCATTGACTGTTTGCGCTTGCAGGACATCTTACCTGTTTTGCAAAGGCAACTGAGAGTTTGTAACAGAAGCAACACACCTGCCACACCAGGCAGGAACTTGTTGCCATTGCCCCCTGTCAAGGGAGTGGGAGGGGGTGGACAAGGAAGGAGTTTGCCTGCTGCCTCAACCATGAACTTGCCTCCACTCCCTCTTTTTATTTAGGCTTCTGCATTTAGCCTTTACCAGGGCAGGATACAGGGGGTACCTGATCCTGGGTAATATTTAATATGTGTTCCCATTTCTGCATCAAGGCAGGCAAACCCTGGCTCCACAAGTCACAGAATCACATAGAAGTACTGAGGCTGGAAAAGACCTCCAAGATGATCAAGTCCAGCCTATGACCCAACACCACGACATCACCAGACTCTGTCACTAAGTGCCACATCCAATCTTTCCTTAAACACCTCCAGCGATGGAGACTCCACCACCTCCCTGGGCAGTCCATTCCAGTGTCTAATCACCATGAGGAAGTGCTTCCTAAGATCCAGCCTAAACCTCCCCTGGCACAGCTTCAGGCCATGCGCTCTCTCCAGTCACTAATTGCCTAGGAGAAGAGTCCAACCCCCACCTGACTACAACTTCCTTTCAGGTAGTTGTCTATATTGTCTTTAGCATCCGTGATACTCTTTAACCTTTCTATCTCATCCTGCAGTGCTGCCACCCATCTGAGCAGATTCTCCATTTGCTCAGAGCACACGCAGCTCTTCTTAGAGCATCCACTTGTTGCAAGTGAAAGGCACATGCACTCGCTGCAACCTACGACTCACAGTAAAGAGCACCATCTCCTAGAGGCAAATAAACAATGAGATTGTGGAATGTATCTAGGAGAGTCCAATTCTTTTTACTTGATTTTTTTTTTCCCCTCAGGCACAACAGCTGCTTTTAACTTAGACTGAATAGGGTAAGACCTTAATAAAGACCTACAAAAAAGAAACTTGTAAAACTGAACCCTGTTTTTATGAACAGTGATTTTTTTTCAAGACAGAGTTCATTTTATAAGGGGGGATTCCTGCTAGGAAACAGAACCAAAGGCACAACGCATCAGAGGAAGTTAACTGCGACAAAACATTCTTGATAGGCATGGCATGTCTTAACTTTTATCACATTTCAATTACATTATCTGTCTCAATACCAAGAAGCACTGCTGCTTTCTTTGGTGAATAATGGCTCATGAATACAAAGAACAAAAAGTTTGAGGGAGCTTTAAGTGTGTTTGTGCATACAAGAAACATAAATCATGTAGATACATATATATATATATTTACGTATGGTATATGTTCCTCTTCATTCTTTCTGTCCTAAAGAAACACATTGTGTGTGACTCAGTTATGTTAAAATGCCAGCATTAAAGAGCCGTCCTTTTACAGTTCACCAGCATTCTGTTGGTTTTTATCTTCAGCAGGAGCAGCACCACATGCTTGAGAAGAAGCTTTCCATCTTCTGTAACATATTTTGTTGTGATGCACTGTACCATGCCATATAGGAAGGCAACATTTTTTCCTCAGATGGTTTCATAATACATCCTGATAAAAAGCTCACATCTGTATATATATATGTATATTTAATCATAGATAATTAACTTAAGCATAATAAGAATGATATTTAACTTAACTTAGCAATGTACTAAACAATTTCACTCAGTAACAAGGAAGAAGCAATTTCGGAATGTGCCTTGTAGTTTATGATGGCATTATTAGCATATAGGCGTTTAATATTATTAAACATCTAAATTATAGTAGGAACACAACATCTGTATCATGAGTACTTACTAAGTTGGTTACTTGAACATCCTTGGTTTTGGATCAAGCCCAAGAAAGTTTTTCAATGCACATCACAGCTCTTTTAAAGTTACTTGCAGCAGCGAGACAAGACAAACACCCCGTATCTTAGCCTCAGTGTCTCCAAGGCTGAGTACTGTCCCCTAGATGCCCTCTGCATGCATCATCACCAGTATGTTGTGCCACATAGCTATGGGTAGGAGCAGCCTGGTCACATGCTCACCAGTTTTTGCCCCTGACACAGGTGAGCTGCACTCTTCATATTTGTCCATAACAAAGATCTGAATGCCTGAGTGTTTCTCTCACTAAATGGACAGAACAAAGGCACTTTTTTGTTTGGTTGGGTTTTTTTAATTAGAAAGGACAAATAAAGAAAACAAACAACTTAGTAATACCACAGAGTTCACAACCATCT
>JANIJG010001945.1:62278-128314 GCA_024611175.1 Megaceryle torquata | reverse complement strand
TCTCTTCCCCTTTGGAAGGGAGAGGGGTTAATAGAGAGCATCTGTCATTCCTCTAGAGTCTGGCCCTGCCCTCACCCTTGAGACATGAACAGCAGTACAGTTACCTACATTGTAGATTTTTTGGAGCAGTCTTTTATATAAATTTGGCCTGGATCAACCAGATGTTTTCTAAAATATTTTCAGGAGTGCTTGGGGTGTTATTACAGGCTGGGTGATGCTACCAAATGGCAGTTTGCATGCACTTGCAGTGCTTTGGAGAGACCAGAAACTATGAGCACAGGCTGCTCCATACCAGTTGGATTCAGTGCTGGAGGGTAGTCCCAGCATCTTTAGTTCAGTTGTGTTGGGACAGGGCAAAAAGGTGGATGGCTCATATAACACCTCTAAATGTAAAAGTTTTCAAAAGTACCTTGAATACTGAGAAGTTTCTTATAATGAGTAGTATCCAAAGTGTTATTTTGGAAATAAGCAAGGAGGTGAAAAAAACACTGTGTTATAATTGTGATACTCATTAGGCATCCATGGCATTGAAGAGATGGTGAAGAACTCAACTGAACTGGTTTCACATGGTAAAAACAGGCCATCTCCCATGGCCACCACCTCAGGAAAATAAGAAAACCACTCAGATTTAGATTTAAAACCAAACACAGCTGTTCCAAAGGGCTAATGCTGGTGACCCCATCCACTATTCCCAGCTGCTGTCAGTTCTGCAGGGCTCTTATGGGAAAAGGCACCTTTGGGAAAGAAAGGAAGGGCATGAGGTGTGGGCAAACCGTGTGGGAAATGTAATTACGCACAATAAAAAGAAAGAGAGGGATTTTCACAAACACTGATGGAAAATGGAGTTTTCCTTCTCAATAGAGAAGATACTGGATCAGCTCTTAGTCACCTCCAAGAGAGGCAATCCACCTGGCAGGTCTGACTGAGCTCAGGAGCAAACCCAGCTGTCCCCTAATATTGGTGCTTGAGCAGCTTGTTATGCTCTAACTTTCCGAATTTTCAATATGTAATCATTTCACCGTTGACATGGAAGGCCTAAATGCAAAAATGAAAATTGAAAACAATAATTTTCCAGCTGGTAGGAATGTATCATGTCTTCAGACTGAAAAATGCTCCTCTGGTGAAAAACGTCTTGGTTTAAATTTAAACCAGCCGTGGTATTTAGTGACATCTAGGGACTGTCTTCGAGTATTACATTTTCTGGAAACTACATGTATTTCCAAACAGCAACAAGGGTTTGGACTAAACCATTGCTTCCAGCCACAGTGGTAAATATAGAAGTCTGCGAATAGACCCATCTCTGCACTGACTGAGAAATGCAATCGGTCAGGGTCCGTGGAAATAGTTAAAAACTGAGGCATTAATTATATTTTAAATGTAACATTCTGAGTTACTTAACTATTGCAGGTTTTGACCTGAAGAGAAAATTTTTGCCATAACTCTTTTTAGACTCTCTTTCTCCCATGGAATTACATGGCATTCACCATTTGTGGTTTATTTTCAAAAAGGTGTAATTATGGTCTTAGGGCATTTCTGACCAAGGCTGCATTGAAAGTTTTTTCATTGGGACAAACACAAAAAACCCACAAACTTCTCATAAAATGCTAAAACTTTATGGCTGATGGTGGGTTTTTGGGGGTTTTTTGTTTGTTTGTTTGTTTTTTGTTTTTTTTTCCTAAAGCTAAAACTGTTACCAGAAGAACTTGGAGCTGCACAGGCATACTACTGGGCTGAAAATTAATATCCAAATATTTGCTTATGGTCCATTCCTGTGGAGAGTTGCAATTTCCTCACCTTTCAGTTCAAAACCTAAGACTAATAAATGTAATAGTCTCAAGACATTACATTTACAGTTATTCCCGTAGAAAATAATCATTGTTATTTATGTCACTATATAAATTAGATTGGAAACTTTTGCTATGTTAGATGCTGCTGGTGCAAGATTGTAAGGACTAATCAGTGTTCAATCTGTATTAAACCTACCCAACAGCTATTAAAAAAAAACCCTGAGTATTTTTAAGAGGAGCAGTCTCTCAGGCAGTTTCTATGGGCAAAATAAAGACCAGTAACCCTTAGATTTAGCCCCAGTGCTATTGGTAATTCTACTGTGTGACTGCAGGAATGCCATTTTTTTTTTGTTAATGCTGCTCTCATTGATGCTGGTGTCAGTAAACAAGGGCCAAGCAAGTGCAGCTCAGAAGAGAGCAGGATGTTTAACTGCTCAAATCCTGAAGATCTGCAAGTTCAGGCTGCGTGCCTCTGGGTAGGTGTCAGTGGTGGCATCTAACCCTTGGTGGCTGTGGGTGGCCAGGCAGCCCCCATGAGCAGTGAGTGTCCCAGCCTGGATATGTGGCCCGCTGTATTTGCCCTGGGTTGTGCTCACCCCTCTGCAAGGCACTGTGGGCAGGGGGAGACTTACTTAATACATAGTAGCTATAGAGAGGTGCAGGCAGAGTCTGCTTGATCACAGTTTAGAGTATCTAAGTCACGTAATAATGTAAAGCATTATTGCTTAAGAAACAAGATTCTTGATGCTTTCCTCATTTGTGTGGATTCAACAGCTGTCAGTGAGTAGTTTCTTATACAGCATTTCTCCTCTTTCAGTCCCACTTTGGAGAGTTGGGAAAGCTGCTTTTAATTTTATTTACCCTTCAAGTCCCCTGCCATAGGTATTTCTGGGCATCAGCCATTTGGGAAGAAATTGTTGATCTGGAGGACCATGTCTGACCATCACGTAACCTACAGTCTCTTACTGCACTGCCAGCTGCTTCTGACTACAGGAGGAGTTACAATGTTTATTTCAAGGCAAGAGGGAAGGCCTAGTATCATGCTGCTTACCCTGTGTGGTGGGGGGCTCCCAGGAGGTCCCAGCTGGGTTTGGAATGGGAATGCAGCAGCAGCAGGTCACAGGTAGTGCAGGTGTCAGGGGACATCAGTTTCTAACTTAAACAGACCATTGCAGGAGCCAGAGAGAACCGGGCAAGGTATGTCCCAAAATAAAACACATCTACTAAAAATTCCTCCTTTCCTCCCACCCAAACCTGCTTGAGATTACAGAAATGAATGCAAAAACCAGAGACCTCTGGACATACCATTCTGCACAAAAAATACTCTGGGGATTCAGCTTTCATGACAGGATTATTTATGTTTTATTATTCCACATTACAGAATTACTTTGCTAAGAGGCCAGCTGTGCTGTAAATGCAAACAAGTCTATGCTTGGTGGACTGAACAGCAGGATGAGCCATAGTGACATTGTGAGACCTTGAACTGTCACAGTAATTGTATTGCCAGCACCTGTGACCCCTGATAATTGTACCAAAGGCTGTTCCTACTAGGAAGAAAGGTCAAGAAGAGTCATGAAAGGACCTTGTAGTTTAAGGTCCCAGAGTAGGCTCTGTATAAGAGTACTAGAGTCTACATCTATCTTCTTCCCAAATTTAGTGAGTGGTGTCAGAGCATTTCAGTGTTTCTCAGCTATGTCAGCTGTAGAAGAGTCTCCTCTAGAACAGGACTTGGATGGACAGCCTTTCTTCTGGTTCAGAGGAAGGAGATGATGTGTAACTCTGGTACCTCAGCCTCCAAAAAATGGTGTGAATTTTGACCTACAGCTTTGGTGTAGCTCTGCTGACAGTACATTTCTCAGTAAGGGATTATGTACCAAGGAGTGGCATAGGACAACATGCTTACTTGTTTATTTGCTTTATTTTTAAACTCGGATGTGTTTTTTGAGTGTTGCCTGTAACACTACACTGCTGGGAGGGATCTCAGTGCCTTTCATTCCTTGAGGTTTTCAGGTCCATGGTTATTCTGATGGTCTCTGGAAAGCATTTACTGCACATGCTTATGACCAGGGAGCCATTTGTGTTATTACAAACATATCAGTGATTAAATAATCCTGAGCTGAATTTCAGATTGCACATCTTCACAAGGATACTCTGATGTTTGGCGCACAGCAGGTAGACCACAGCAATGCTGCCCGCTTCTGGACTGCTTGGCTCCTGCACCACTCAGCTAAGCAGCACTTATACACCATGGGTCTGGACAGTTGTGCACCTTTTTTGTTTCCTGCTGTTCTACTAACAACCCCACCAAGGGAGTGGCTACATCACATCAGCCTCTATTCTACATGAAGGTGGTTCCTGTACCTTCCTGAGTGAAGCAACTTGTGCCTGGTTGATCTTAGATGGAGGCAGAAGAGGCATGAGGCTACCTGCACCAATCCATGTGCCCTTGCCCTGCTGTTTGGTAGTCACTTGATGTTCCACTTCTTCTCCTTTACGCCATCTGCTTCATATAGGCTTTTCTCATGTTGATTACTAACCTACTTATTTGCTTATGAATAGGATAAATTGTGTTTCTCCCTGGAGAAATCAAGTGCTCCCAGTTTGAGGTTCCCTCAGAGAGAAACCTGTGCCCATGCTCGACAGAAATAATTGCCTTTGCCCCGGTGTAATGACAAAGAGATAAGCAATGTCTGCAGCCTGGCAGTTTAGTGAATCTATCTTCTCTTCCTAATGGTTGGATTAGAGGCTTTGTGCTCCCAGGCTCTGGAATAGTTTCCATCTCTCAGAGAATACAAATAATTACAACGAACGAACCATGCTATCACAGTTGTCATATATTTCTTGGTTGAGTTATCAGCAATAATTTATCTATTATACAAGGTTTATTGTTTTGGCACCTTTGGGAAACATACATGAAGCACAATGAATATAAATCACATTGCATTTTGACAGTATCTTGAGATTTATGGAGAAACTAAAGAGAAAACAGAACCATTTTGTATGTGGAAAGGATTGGAAAACTATTGATTCAAGAAACACTTAGAATGGTCTCGGTCTGGTAAGACAATGAGAGCATGAGTTTAACTTCAGATCCATGGAATAATGCCAGTGACCTGAAAACTGTAAGGGATTTTTAAAGAGCTTCACTGAAGTCAGTAGGAGCAGGAAGGGAATAATTTTTAAGTTTCAAAGACATAGGTAAACTGTCAGAGAATGCTTTTGAAAATCCTGCCTGCAATTTGTACTGTTTATAGTAAGTTCACAGTCACAAGGAAAACTTCTCTATTTGGTTTTCAAGGAAAAATATTTGCTACCACAAGAGAGGGAAGAGATGGAGTACAGGGAAGCCTAATTACACCCATGAATGTATGTTTGACCCAGAAACACTGAAGCTGTAACACCACTGCCATTTTCCTTGAAAAATATTTCTGTAAACTGAAAAATATATCCTGTAATGTGCCTTTAATCATTAAGGTGATTCCCAGAGCATGGAAGTAAGTGAACTAATTCCTTATAGCCTTTATTCAGCCCACCTGAGTCCTAGGCAAAGATTTCAGCTTTGAATCAGTTGGAAAATACCTTGTGGCCGAAGTAGCTGCTTCTGCTGCCCCAACACAGCAAGGATAAAGGTGATGGGCTCATGACATCCATCTCTGATGGCAGCACAAATCTGTGTTCTCAGAAAGACACATCTTACCCTTAAATTGTTCCTCCTGTAAGATGTCACCTAGAATACCAAATTGGTGCATTTTGATGAATTAAAATGTGATTCCAACTGAAAAATGCCATTATAATAAAACCTGGATAGTTTGAAACAAATTAAATTGCTTTGGGTTGGATTAATGCCTAGTTTCAGCAAAAACATTAAAAAAAAAAAAAAAAAGTCAATATTTCTACATCAAAATTAGTAATTATATTAGGCTGGCCGTAAACTTTCATCAACCTATATTTTAGAGGTCAGCTGCTAAACCACGTTATTAATTATGTACATAGACATAATTCTTAGTTTCTAAAATAGAGACAAAATAGTTAAAATTAAAAACAAAACAAAACAAAACCAAGCAACAAACAAAAGCAGCAAAATGAGGAGATCTTGATTAGGAAATTCCTAGAAAAACTAAATCAGAAGAAACAAATGTCTTAACCAGGTGATTATGACAGAAAACCACAGTGAAGAATGATGAGTCCAAAAGTAAGAAAGGATACAAATTGTGATAATATGTGTATTAATAGATAACAGGCATGAAAGATTCTTGTGTTAATAAAGCTTTAAACACATATATTTCTATTTTCTGTCCTCTTAAAAAATACTGATGATTACAACAGAAAAAGTGACAGGCTTCTGACTGAACACACAGAGAAGCTCATGCATTACTAAGTATGGGCCATCAAGTATAACATAGTTGTGCAAAAGCCTTTTTGCTGCATGAAACGAGCAGTTTAGAAACAAAAGACTTATTCTCCTTTGAAAAGTGATGATGATTGATGGTTCATTTAATGCACTATATGACCAGATCTTTGATCATCGCTGACAAAAGTTGCAGAAGTTTTCATTGCCTATAAAGGACAGTCTTAAACATCAAATGTCACTTTGCTACTCAATGGCCATTCTGTTTACAGGATTATTACCATTATTTCCACTATGCTATAATCCTTAGGTATTATAGGAACTAATGTCCTTCTTTAGACAATGAATTTCATGTGGCTGCAGAGGAACAACTGATACATAGATGTTTGCTTTCCTTCATTACCTCTCTAAAACATGGACACCTGATCCCCGCTGGAAAGGAAAGGGGAAGAAGGGGGGAAATTTAAATGAAGAAGGGATTCTAAAGACTTTTTATTATGTTCATTGTAACTTGGCTCTCTTCAAATTAAATAAAAGAGCTGGTAACGCCACAATCTAGTGTTGAATGTATCTGCATACCACCCATTAAACTTGCAACCAAGGCTATGAATCAGACTGCAAAAGCTGATGTTCCCATGTCTAAACATTCTCCAAGCCAAATGCCATCTGTGGCTGCTGCCTGCCTTGGCTTGCTGTACTGGAGGGGATATTCATAGCACTGACCCCAGGAGGGGCTTGGGGTGAAGATACTCCCCAGCAGCTGAGGAATAGCAATAGGAGAATTCCATGGCATGAAATGCAGTGTTGGTGCCCTAGCCTTCTGAAAGGAGTGAACAGGAGGGAATTTCTGTAATATTGTCTCCATTACCTTCATTTTCTGTGGCTTGCATTTCCTCCCTAGAATGGAATCACAGTAGAGCATTACCATAGCTTGCCTTATGGGATGGGAAGATTTGGGTCTCCATACATGGAATCTCATGTGCTGGCTGCATTGTAAGCAATGCCTGCAGTGTCTTCTGTGCTCAGGAGCTGTTGGCAAGGCATCAGCAGAAATACATGGGATTCAAGCGTGTCATACAAGTTCTCAAAAGAAGTCCTGATGCTTTGGTGCTCCTCTGTGTCTGATGTTCTTGCACACTCCCAAATGTTAGGATGTGTTTTGTTCATGTTCCTTGTTCTTGTTGAGGGGGCAGGATGCAGGAACTCAGGGCAGAGCCGAGCGCCTGAACTATGCCTTTAACTAAGGTCATTTGAGTTAGCGCTAGGTAAACAAACTAACTGAGACTGCTAATATGTTCTTTAAATGTTTATTTACTGCATTCCAGTGGTGTGGCTTACACCCTATCAAACCTACTTTTGTCAAATGCATGAAGAAAAGAAAACCATTCTCCTCTGCACTGAGAGCCTGGAAGCCAAGTTTCTGTCTGGAATGATCTTGAGGGGCCAATTTATAGACATCCAGAAATACAGGTTTATAAAGAAAGGGCAGAGTGTCTCAATGCCTTACATGCAAGTGGGGATTGCTATAGTCTTAAAAAGCAGAAACGCAACACACACCAAAATACTCTTACAGGATGTTAATAATAAGCTTTCAATATGTTATCTTTGAAGGTATCCTCTTCCTTAAAGGAAAAGGAGTGAGGGAGATCCCACTATCTTACGAGGTATCGAGCTTACCTGTCTGAAAACTAGTTTCATAAAACTGTTACAGTTTATGTATCCTCACAAGCATAACTGTTTTTCTCCCAAAAGTGCAGTCTTTGGGTAGCATTCTCCTATGATTTCATGGGATGGTACATGTGAACATCAATTCAGAATTTAATTTTCCCATGTTGAGAAACTTCTAAAATGAAGTGGCTCATCAGTTTTCAATGGGAAGATTTGATAGAAAATAGATATTCATATTACAGGATGGCAGACAGTCTTAAATAGTTTACCATAGTTCAGCCAGAGAGATCAGGTGATCCCAGAACACTGAAAGTACTGTCTGGTACAAACCATTATAAATACACCCATCACACTGACTGTGGTAGCTCTTGACTAGAGAAAAATAAACTTACTAGCTATATTTAATGAAAGAAAAACACAAACCAGGCATCTTCTGATCCATTTGTCAGTATTCAAGAAAACCTTAAGTAAAGCTGTGAAAGAAATGCATCAATGCTTACCAAATATGGATTATGCAAGGCTTATCTGGAAGCTTTTGTGATAAGCTATTCCTGGGTAAGGGTGATGAACCAAAGCCAAACTATCTGGACTTGTCTAAAACATTTGCTATAGCTTTTGATCATGTCCTGCATGAGAACCAAACTGAGATGGAGAAGATAAGGAAAATGGAAAGTGATCACCAGGATGGAAATACTTAATAGGGAGAAAATGAGGTGTTGCTTTGAGCAGGTATCTATGGGGTTGAAAAGCTTGGGGTTTTTTTTGACAGAGATTGGTAATGAGACGGGGCTGATTTAATATTTTACTTGATGGTATCCCCACACAAAATGAGTGCTTAGAAATTTTGCAGAAAAAGCAGAACACTGAAAAGCATTACAAGCACAGGAGAGTCAAGAACTGGAGAATCTTGAGACCTGAATTTATAGAAATAGGGTGAAAGTTAAAAGCACAGAGTTAGAGCACCAGGGCACTGCAAATTAGCTTCAGAAGTGATGTCTTCTAAAGACTAAGTAGTGGAAGGTTCTCAGTGTTCTGATTACTAAGTGTAAACTGACTTTAAAGAGCCCAAAGGCATGTTTTCTTTCTTGCAAACCTCAAAAATGTGGCTTTGCTGAATAAGCTTGAGCTTCATGATACATTTACCTGCTATTCTGCTTTCCTTCTTCAGCAGTGTATTTTTCTGTTCCTCGATTTCTGAGTGTTTTGAAGCTATTCTTACAACAATCACTGAGAAGGAAAATGAAAAGCCATAAAGAAATAACAGGAAGAGCATTTGTGTTTCAAGATAGCAGCAAAATAAGTAAACTGCTCACTCAATGTTCCTTTGCCTTTTGACTGGATTATGCAAACAGCAGAAAAGAAGGACTTTTCTGAGAAGTAAAACGGATGTTTGCTGGAAAATGTAGTTCCTACATAGGGTTTCAGACAGCTCAATGAGGTCATGCATTTTCACTGATGCACTAAAAGAAAACCTCAGTATGTATCAGTAACAGAGTTATTGAAGGATAAGGTTGCCAATGAGCTATGCTGCATACATTCAGCTTCTTGATGATCTTAAGCAGCAGCTTGTGCAGGGTGAGAATTATCTTGCCACATTGTCCAGCTCTCATGTAACAAAGTTCCTGGACCTCACTTGTGGGAAAACTAGTTTTTGGGGGTACCCACAGGCAGTCAGGAGGATTACATTAATCAGTGCAGGTGCAGGGGGGACAAGGTCTGAGTAGCTGATTGAAGAACATGCTTGGGAAGAATCAAGGGGGTGTATTTTCTTCTAGTGGGGATTTTTTAAGGGCAACCTGCCAAGCATTTCAGCAGCTAATTATATTGGGAGTTTATTTTTTGAAGTGTTTATAAGTGATCCAAAAAGAGGGAGGTTTGATTCTTCCACTTGACGTGTGCCAAATATAATTGGAATGATCACACACTGGTCAATCTGTGAACAAATTGGATTTGTAATTTTGGCAATCACCCGGCTTTTGAAAGGCCCTCTGGAAATCAGGATGGTTTGTTTCATGCAACGCTGACAGTTTGTGCACAAAAAAAGAATAGAAAAATAAGCACTTTCTAGACAAATAAGATCTAGGATGTAATCTTACTCTTTTGAAGTTGATGGCAAAATTCCCATGGCCATGATTTCACCCCAAATCTTTCAGCAGTGTGCCTAGTAGTTCCTATTAGATATGCAGAAAAAAATGCTATGAAAAGCATTTTCTCTGATAAAGTTTTTTCTCTTTGCAAACATTCCCAACTGTAAATACTATGTATGACCAAGCTGACATTTTCCTACCTGTAAAAACACCATCATTTATAGAAATTAGGAAGTGAGGGATTACTTTCTTTAGATCAATAACATAATGGCAGGGGAAATGTCTGAAAGTGCTTAAAACTTTTTCAGTCCTATCTTAAATAGTTTTTCCTTGTTCATCTAGTCCCTTAACTTTATCAGGCTGCATCCTGGTTTTGGCTGGGATAGAGCCAGTCATTTTGAAAGACTGGCTCAAGGCCAGTTGTTTTGAGTAATTTCTTTGCTTGTATTCTGTATGCACTCTACTGAATTGTTATTGTCCTTCCTGTTTTCAAAGTCCTTGGGTTTTACCTTTTAAAAGCCGAGAAGGAGAAATGGGAAATAAAGATGTGTTGGATGTTAGCTGTTAGGCCAAAATCTAAACTTCAAGAGAGGTCATTGACTTGTAAACTTTTCTCATTGATACATATTTGCATTTCTGACAAAGAGCAAGGACTCAAGAATTATTTAGTCTTTCTAAAAAAAAGTCATTTATTCATGGTATGTTCAAAACCAAAGAAAAAATTACAAGTGTTCAAAGAATATAAAAGGAATACAAACCAAAATACACCGTTGTAAACACAGTGTATGAATACAGACACAGGGATGCAAGATTCCTTTGTAATTCAAACTTTCAGTTTCAACAATCATAAGTTTTGGTCAATGTAATAGTGGATAAAAATATGTTTTCAAAATTGTTTATTAACCCAACTGGATAGCAAGAAGCTCTATGTATCAAAAGCCAAGTTAGCTATTGCTCTGCTGACTTCCACTGACAGAAAAGTTTAGACTGAGAGCAAGACTCCCACTGAAATGAGCTAAGGCATCAGAGTTCTGCATTTTTGAATGGCAGCCAAACTATACTCAAAATTTGTTTCTTTCATGAAGACTTTATCCCTTCTGTATATTATTTCCTTGGTAAATTTTATTCTGTAAAGTGAAGTACAGACGCTCAGTTAATGACCAAGGTAAACATAAAAGTTGAAAAGCATATTAAAATTTATACACCTCATACTAATGTTAGCATTTTAAACTTCACATAAATTTGCAGAAAGGACTATCAGGTCATGTAAATAAATGAATTGTGTCAATTTTATATAGTTATAGAATCACATGAGATGTCAAATATATTACTTTTGCTTCTTTTTCCAAAATAATATCTGAGTAGCTTAGTGTGCCCCCTGTAATCATAGGCTTTGGAGATCCCACACATTAGGGATAGATGTGCGAAGGCTAATAGGAGAACTTCTTTGTTGAGATTTGCATGGTCCATTGCTTACAAGTTTGCTCACAGCTGAAGGCTTTCTACTTACTGCTCATGTCATGCTCCTTGGAGAGGAGTGGCTGGAGAACTGCCTGGCGGAAAGGGACCTGGGGGTGCTGGTGAACAGCCAGCTGAACATGAGCCAGCAGTGTGCCCAGGTGGCCAAGAAGGCCAGTGGCATCCTGGCCTGTATCAGAAACAATGTGGCCAGCAGGAGAAGAGAAGTGATGGTGCCCCTGTACTTGGCACTGGTGAGGCCACACCTCAAGTACTGTGGTCAGTTCTGGGCCCATCACCACAAGAAAGACATTGAGTTGCTGGAGTGAGTTTAGAGAAGGGCAACCAACCTGGTAAGGGGTCTGGAGAACAGGTGCTGTGAGGAGAGGCTGAGGGAACTGGGATTCTTTAGTCTTGAGAAGAGGAGGCTGAGGGAAGACCTCATCACTCTCTACAGCTACCTGAAAGGAGGTTGTAGCAAGGTGAGTGCAGTCTCCTCTCTCAAGTAAAGAATGACAGGACTGGAGGAGATGGCCAGAAGTTGCAGCAGGGGAGGTTTAGGTTAGATATTAGGAAGATTTTCTTTACCGAAGGAGTAGTCAGGTGATGGAATGGGCTGCCCAGGCAGGTGGTGGAGTCATCATCCCTGGAAGTTATCAAAAAACATGTAGATGAGACACTTCAGGACAGGCATGGGATGGTGAAGTGTTTTTTGTGTGTTTGGTTTGGTTTTCATTTGCTTGTTTGTTTGGTGGGTTTTCTTTTTGTGGGGGTGTTGGTTGTTTGGTTTTTTTTTTTTTTTTGGTTTTGTTTGTTCGGTTTTGGGGTCTTTTTGATAATTGGACACAGTGATTTTAGATGTCTTTTCCAAATATGACAATTCTGTAATGCTATGAATGGAACTGCTCCTGCAGTAAATTTAGGTAGTTCTACAGGGGCTTCTAGGAGCCTGTAGGATCAGAGTCTTAAATTTGTGGTGTTATATTTCATTTCAGTGACAGCTGCATGAATAAATTGTAACAACTTAGTTAGTTTGCTTGGCTTGTAAGCAAGAGCCTAAATTTTTCACAGTTCTTGATTACTAATAGTTATTATAAGTTTTTTCAGGAGATGGATGGTCTATCAAGAAGCATGAAGATTTGCAGCTGGTGGTGAGACCTTGTGGTTACTGCAGTTTCCACCCCAACTGTGCTAGAAAAGTGTTTAGAAATTTTCAGGTGTTTATTAACATTTCATAAATGCCTGGTACTGGGGTGTATCTGTTGTATTATCAATATTGATCCTGTATCTACAGTTCAGTGATTACTGGTTAACTACATGCCATTAATAACTCTACCAGCCACTTCAATACTGATTTGGTTCAAACTGTGTAGGCTGAGTAGTTTTTTCCTTTGATGTGAGCACTTGTTCCTGATCAGCAAATGGCATAGTACAGTTTGCATTTTATTGGAAAGGCAAAATTTTTGATCTGCTGCCCCGTGTAGTACTTCTCATATCCATTTAAATTCATTATATGCAGTAATTACTTAAATTTATGATCAAAACACAATCACTGTCAGATAAAGAAAAGGGGAGAAACCACCAAAACTAACCTTCTCCACGTACTGCTCTATTTTCTACCACTCACAAGAAAAAGGTTCTCAGTAATGAACAGTACAGCAGATAATCAAAATAAGAAAAAAACCCACATGAGATAGATATTCTCAGGAATTAAAAAAATCCTCATATTATTTAATATGTGAACAATGACTTAAAATATCCGTGCACTAATTCTTTAACTTCTCCATGAACTCATTATTGGTGCTTTCTAGAATATACAGTGAATTGGAGAATAAAATTGCTTTTGAAAGCAATTTGAAAGCTAGGGGAGTTTTGTGAATGTCAATGAAGTTCTTTTCTGTTCCTGTGTTCATCTGAAAAATTTTACATCAGTAATACTTGAATAGAAGCAACACAGGAAATTAATAAAACTCCATGAAAGCCTTATCAGGGTATATTACTTGAGCTGTGAATCAGATGAGAACTTGTCTAAACAGATTAACTTTGACAGTACATAGCTTGTACAAAGTCATTATGATGAAGGCATACCTTACCACAGCCAAAGTACTTTTGCTCTTTGAAAGGCTCTATTAGAGGTAAAAGTCTTTAGAGCCAAGTGGTAAATGGCCTCTTAGTGCCTGGGATATTGCAGACGCCACTGACTGCTGTTACTGACCTCTGAGTGCCACATGTGTTCACGCTGGCCAGCAAAAGGCATAGCCTCTTCCCAAAACACCCCATCTGAAAGGAGACAGTGCCTGCCTGTTGCTTCTTTGGTTGGAGATTTGGATGATTCAATCTCCAGACATTTGAAGAAAATAAAAATGTTTGAATGCCTTATGAATGAGTCACAATGCAATTTTGGATCTGTCTATTGGCACCACAAAGTATCCATTGTAGAGAAAGGATTTCCTTGAAAATGCTACTGAATCATTGGCTTATACCAGCAAACTTTTCACAAAATCTCTGCCATTAAAGAAAATGTCTTTTTAAGCATTCATTCGAGACACGACTTGTTTTTCTGTCAAGTACTCTCAGGAGTATTTACTCTGCATTTTCACTGTTTTAAGTTCATATTGTCAGACTGCTTAAAAAGGAGAAAGAAGCAACAGCTAACTTTTCAGAGAGGGAAGGCAGAAAGATTTGGCATTTGCTACCTGGAGACCATTACTCACCCTCTTGAGTTTCTGACTGAAACCAGCCTACATTTCTTTTGAAATAGGTCTTATTTTTATGATGGTCTACACTGCCTAGCTTTAAAAAAAAGCAGAATCATTACCTATCAATAAATGAAATGTTAAAGTATGAAAAGAAAACAAAAATACTAAAAGAAAACAACAATAACTATGTAAGCAGAGCAAAAAATCATGAAATGTTGTTCATGTTTTAGGATAAATGAAAGAAAGTTACTGTTCTTGATGTCCCTTCTCCTAAAATTGCCCAGAGGCTGCACAGTGTGTTATGCATTAATTTTTCTGCTCTATTTTTACACCTAAGACCATCTATGCATTTTAATTCTAACATTCAGAATTTTCACATGTTCAAAACATTAGCATTGGAGAGTTTTAAAACTGTCATTCTTGTTGCCTGTTGTTCATTCTTGAGATAGGATATAGGAAAAACAAGATAATAATTCTACCATGCTGGGAAAAGTGTTGCCAATACATTTATTTAGTAACAGGCTGGCCAGTCGTCTCCTGAGATACCTGAGATAGGCTTTCTGTTTGTCTTCTCCACCATACAAATCACTGGTGTCTACTCAGATGAAAACTGCAGTATACCCTACTCCCTAGTTTTCTGATTTAAAAGGCAGTTAGTGTGCAATGTTTGCATAACATTTTAAACATTAGCTGAACTTTATTTCTGTGATTAGTTGAAACACCTGCTGTTATCTGCCTTTTCTTGATACTTTTATGCTACTTAATAATGCATTTGCATTTTTTAAAAAATCTAACACCTGCCTTCATACATTGAACAGCAAATAACTACTTGATTTTCTTGTGACATGGGAAATCAGTCTTGTGGAGACAAGACTTGGACTTCAGGGACAACAGACTTGCAAGTGCATTCATGGTTGTCAACAGAAATTTGCTACCTCATTGCAGGAGCTGAGACAGATGAACATTGCTTCTTGAGTAAGAAAATACTGAGCACCATGTGACCCTTGAAAGGTCATTACAGAGAGTTGTACTTACTACCTACATACATCTTGTGTGTGTTTCCTAGTTTGGTCTAATTTTCAGATGCTCGACTATGGGAAAAATGGCTTTGAGAGATCCATGGCTCGCTATGACTTTTTCGTTCAGTGAGTATCTTCACAGACTACCTTTTCAAATATATGAGACAGTGATCAAGTCAAGATACGTTTATTGTAACTCACACTTTTAGCTGTAGAAAAGTCTGTGCCACAAACTTGGAAATTTTAATAAGGACAAGGCTGTCATTTCATTGCAGAACTGGTGAGGCATAAAAGAAGCAGCGAAATGTTTGTGCCTGACACAGATTCAGTATATATTACATTCATCCATTAAAAGATTTCAAGCATGATGTTACCTTTCTTTTCTACATCAAAGGGAGAATATTCAAGGCAAAGCCATGACATGTAAGGTTTTCTTTAAATCAAGGAAAACACGATATAAAAGTATTTCATCTTTCCTTCCCCAAATAATTTTAATTCTTGAGTGTCTTAAGAGTGTGGAGGAGCCATAGCAATTCATCAGAAAGGAAAAGGAAACATGGCTTTTATCCAGGTTTGGTAAGATTCTAAGCCCAAAGCAAACTTGTATTTACTTAATCTTTTCCCGACAGTACTGGTAGGCATGGACTGTTTCATGGGCACTGCTGGACAGACTTGGCACCAAGCATGCCAGCCTCAGGAAGATTTATTGAGGGCAATCTCAAGCTGGGTCTTCTTCATCTGCAAAGACATGATTTCACACATCAAGGTCAGAGCAAATAAACTTATGTCAGCATCAAATAAAGCCAGCCTCAGGAAAAGCAGATATATGGTATGTCAGGCGTACATTGTGGATCCTATGCAGAGACTACGAACTGTTAGGAATAACTTGTTCATCCTCTGCCTTCTTCCTTAGCAAGGGGTTTAAGTCACCAAACAAAAGGAGAGTTACAGATCCAGAAAGGCTTCAGAAAGTGACAGGTCCACTCCTAGCAGATGATGGTAGATGCGCCCCAATGGACAGGTTTTCCATGTAGTCCATCAACTTCGGCAACCATGCCACTTATAACTGACCTCTGAAAGACCTGCTTATATTCCTCACGTTTCCCAATGTTTCTCACATTCTGGTATTTTATGATAAAGCATTGAAATCAGTAGGGAAGCTAAATCACAGTCAGTTCGTTGTAACCATGTGTGGATGGATGCTAGAGAAATGGGTTGTGCAGCTAGCAAGCACAGATCTGAGCACAGTTCCAGCTGTTGAGAGTGCAGATACAAGATTATCCTTAAGTGTGGAGGGACACCAGTGTAAGATAAGATGCAGTGTAGGTTTTCTTCTTTTCAAAGATGAAATGACAAATTTAAAAGGTATCCTATCTGAACAGCTTAATGAGCAGCAATGAGAGAGCCCATGGGTTTGCATCCAGTGCCCTACAGGGCACCACAGAGGAGCCCTGTGGTGGGCATACCTCTCACTTTGCTGAGCAACTCTCCACATGCACTGAGACTACACCAGCAGCATTTTCTTTGATGTGCACTGTTCAAGTATAGCATTACTGAACAATGTGCACAGTGTTTTGTGCCTGTAGAAGTCAGAACAGAATTAACTACAGGGCAAGCGCTAAGCACAGCTCGTTTCCTGGCGGTATTTATGTTGGAAATGCTCTTTGGAAGCCAGTGTGTTTTAGCCAATGTTTGCCCTTCCACACATAAAAGAAGTAGACACTAGATTTGTTTGCAACAAAGGTGGAATATTATATTTCATGCTCTGTTATTTTTAAAAAGCATTTTCCTTGTTTATCTTTTTCTTTCCCTTTTGTTTTAGCTATATCCCTTTACTGCATTTTTTCCTGAATGTTTCCTTCTGATATTCTTTTCTGCTGCATACTTTCTCTAAAGCTTCATTTACTTTTGAGTATTTCAGTTTGCTCTCCTTACCTTGGTCGTGATTCTGTGCTGTTGCCAATCCTTATTATTCTTGGACAAAGTTAGCAATGTTTTTTGTTCACACAAAGACTATCTGCCTCTATTTTACTTTTGATTCAGTTGTGTATATAATTAGGTAACTGTGGCCTTCAAGAGAGGAATACTGGAAATAGAAGTGAACACTTATAATGTGAAATTAATGTATTTATTTACGTTTATTTTTCTTATTACATCTCCATTATAGTTGTTTGTTATTCTAACCACAAAAACATGGGCATAATTTCTTTTTAAACTGACAATTACTAAAAGAGCAGTAAAAAGGTACTGGAGCTATTGTCAATCAGTATTCAAATTCATTACTGCAGTGAAAACACTTCCCTCATTTTTAAAAGTTTTATTCTTCTATTGATGAACAGAAGATAACTGAGATACACAGGTCTTTTCTTCATTCAGAGTACTTGAAATACATGATTTTACTGTGCTGTGTTAACAAACCTCAACCTGATATTCGCCTTTTTTCTAGTGCTCCAAGCACCTTCCTTTCTAGACAGAAATATTATCCTGATGCATTCAGATTGGATCATGAGATAGATGAACAAGGCCCTTCTATCATTTAGAAACACACTTTCCCTCCTGTAGCAATATCACATTCCTGAGCCAACTAGCAGATATTAGACTAGTCCAGTGATTCCAGAAATACTCATTAAGAAATTAAATGTTCATTAGGAAATTAACATGCTGCAATGAAAGCCTGCATTTCCATAGTATTTTTTACATAATAATGGGCTTCTGGGCCTTAGAATTGCTCCTGTGATACAAGCTCTATTCCATATCCCTTGGGATTTCATTAATCAAGACATTCAGTGCTGCATAGTATATAAGCTGTTCAAAGACTTTTTTTTTTTTTTTTTGGCTCAAGAGAGAAAATAGTACTTTTAACCTCCTGCTGTTTGAAGAAAACATTTGAGAGAATTTATAGCCAAGTTCTTCAAACTTTTTATATTAATAACTTGTATATAAGATGTTATGGAAAACAAACATACTGAAGCAGCATAAGGAAGGTATCATATTTTGAATTCTGCAACTGTCCTGTTGAGATGGGTCATAGGGATAAGTTTTCAAGAATGCTGAGTGGGCTTTCACCTTCTAGCCAGTGATGTTGAGTACAGCACTGTGTCCCCAGAAGTCATGCATACTGTTCCTTGCTCCATCTTTTGTCTCCTGCATCGGTTGGGTTGGTCCTGAGTGGTACTCATTGGTTTTGTAATCTGTCTTTAAAACTATTTTCTTTCTTTTTGCCGTTATTCAGCAGTGTTATGACAGAAAACACTGATAGGTTTTGCCTGAACACCTCCTGTTCCTTGTGCATCAGAAAGTTTATTAGCCCTGGTGAGCCAGGAGAATGATTGTTTAAGTACTGGCACATCACTGCAGTTTATTTTGGAAATAAATGGCTGAGAAGGAGGCTGTAAGAAGAATGTTTGCTGATGCTGCATGTAGATCCTACAAAACCTGACCTTGTCATTCCTACAAAACCCAACCTTTTTCCTCATGTTTTCTAGCAACCTTGTGAAGTCAGCACGCATTATCTAGTGGCAAATTCCAAACTCAAGAAATCATACATAAAACATGAATAAATTTGGGTTGTTGCCCTAATTTCTGTCAGGGGTCTGCACAATATTTCCCATGAAGCAGAAACTTTATAGAAGAATGAAATGCATGATTCCCTGCAACAGCTCTGCCAAACTACCACTGCCTATAGCACGCAAATTGAGTGGGCAGCCCTAGAGTCTGTACTTTTCATCCTGATGGGGAGTAAAAAAAAACAAAATAAAACAAAACAAAAAACATTGCAGAGAGAGAGGGGAAGGGTAGATGAAGCCACATGGAAGTTTTTAAAGTAAATTATTGAGCAACGTAGGGTGAGCTAAAGTACTGCTTAATGCCTCAGAGCGAAGCACTTCTAATTCCTAAGTATTGCATCTTTTTCTTGACCTTGAGGGACCACAGAAAGCTCTTAAGCATGATTTCCAAGCCTTTATTAATCAAGGGAAAAGAAACTGTGTTCCTTGGACTGTTTCCTTTGCTGCGATGTACTTAGGCTAAATGATGCATTGAGTTTACAACGAGCATTTTGACAGTCCAAACAGATCCATTAGTCATTCTACATTAACTCAAGTTTCTAGGGGAGTGGGAAAATGTGCTATCTGTTCTTATGGTATGGGAAAATATGCCTACGCACTGTCCACATGATACGAGAGGAATCATGGACTTTATTTTTCCAAGGCACTCTTCCAAAGCACTAAATGAATTTGGTTTGGAAAAATGGCTGCAAGATTTGCAAAGATGTGATCCAGGTGGGTCAACTGACGCTTCTGATTATTATTTCCATAATGTGATCAGGATTTCTCCTCTGACTGTTTCTCTCCAGATTATATGGTAAACTTTGGTTTAGCTAAATCCCTTTATTAAACCGGAGAAAACGGATTTGTGAGACTAATTCTTACAGCCACTTGTGAGAATCAGATGCCATGGCACAGAACATGAAGTACAGGTGCCCTAACATGTTAGTTCAGTCCCTGGGCTGCTGTAGAGAATTCATGACCATCTAGTCTCCATTTCACTGATTGCAGAATGGAAAGGTTTTACAAACATTTGACTAGCCTGGAGAATCCATCACCATAACCTGAAGGGATATGACTGAGGTGGGATTTAACTATACCCAGTAATGCTGGATTTTGCCTTGGTCTTGTCTGTATTTATGTGAACATGAGTTTGACCTTGTAACAGTTCATGGGAAAGATACCTAAGCAGTTGTAAATCTATTAAGACAGAGTCCAAATAGCTGCAAAGTTGCCCACTAAAGATACTTTTGCCTGTGATCCCAGGCAGGCAACATGGCTGCAATGCTGCTAACTTCAGTTTTGCTGCATTTGTAACATGCATGATGTACTCTGGAGCACCACCTTGGGTGTATCTTCACTGAAGTGATAAAAGAATTGCACTATAGAATGTATGAATGTGTATTTAAAAGTTTCTGTCTCTTCATGGCAGCATGCTGTTGAGGGAGCCATTCACCTGCTGCTTGACTCCAGAGATCTATGCAAAGACATGTATATCTGAAACAGCCTGAGTTGTAGGATTGAGTTAATACCAAAAGAGCTGATGTTTACAAAAACCAAAGCTGTTTTATGTTTTTTTGTCTCTGCCCAAAATGAAACCCAGAAACCTGTTGCGTGCCTCAGCTCACAGTACTCTAGTTAAACTGTCACTGTGAAACATATTTTCCAGATCTGAGAACATAAAGGGAGCTGTAAAACATACTAGAGGATGATTTTATATAACCTTGGTGTGTTTCCTCAGGCAGAATATGGCTGTTCATCTTTATCAGCTGTGCTACTGAAGAACCTCATTAACATTGGTGCAATTTGAAAAGCAAAAGGCCAAAACTCAAGAACTTGTTATGCTGACCCTTTCCAAAACTCAGGTAAGTAAGGCTGAGATTTAAACCATCCACGAGCTTAGGCAGAATGGGCTGCACAATTTAGTTTTATGTTTGACTTCTTTAGGAACCATGTTGTAGTTTGGAGCTTTGACCTGGTCAGCTTTGGCACTGTAATATATTAACAGGTGTACAGTTCCAGCTTTAGTAATGAATTTTCTACCCACCTATTATAGATAAATGATCTAAAAACCTGTTGATATAGCAGTGAGCTCTGTGAAATATTTTGCCATTTTGTGGTAGTCAATAGCAAAATTATGACTGGTTTCATTAGGCTTTAGACTTACACTGTACTTCCACAGTCTCTCCCAGAGGCAGCAGCCCGGCCTTCACCTGGTGCCAATGTATGTAGTTCCTTTTGGGACATCCACTGAAGCTTGGGCCTGAGGGGCAGATCTCTTATGTTTTCATACAACCACACATTATTTAGCAGATGAAGGAACAGGAAGACCAATAAATTAATGTTCTTTTCCCAGATTCTAACACATCATTCTGTGCATGTTTAATTTTAATAAATTGACTGATAGGACAAGAGGAAATGGGTTCATTGACTGATAGGACAAGAGGAAATGGGTTTAAATTGAATGAGAATAGATTTTAGGAAGAAATTCTTCAGCACGGGGGTGGCAATACATTGGAATAAACTGCCCAGAGACGCTGTGGCTGTCACCTCCCTGGAGGTGTTCAAGGCCAGGTTGGACAGAGCCTTGTGTAGCCTGATCTAGTTGGGAGGTGTCCCTGCCCATGACAGGGAGGTTGGATTAGATGATCTCCAGGGTCCCTTCCAACCTAGGCCATTCTGTTCTGTTCTGTTCTTGGTAATGCCCGATGATAGGACAAGGGGTAATGGGTGGAAGCTGAGGCACAGGAAGTTTCACATAAACGTAAGGAGGAATTTTTTCACTGTGAGGGTGACAGACACTGGAACAGGCAGCCCAGGGGGGTTGTGGAGTCTCCCTCTGGAGAAATTCAAAACGCGTCTGGACGTGTTCCTGTGTGATCTGGTCTAGGGGATCCTGCTCTGGCAGGGGGGTTGGACTGGATGATCTTTCGAGGTCCCTTCCAGCCCTTGACATTCTGTGATTCTGTGAAATAGTTAAGTAATTTACTTAAACAGTAAAGTAATTGTAATAAACAGTAAAGCACAGTAGTACCTTTTCTTTTATTCTCAACCAGGAAAAAAAACACCCTGCATCTAAGTGCATTGTCCAGCATAACAGGATTTTCATAGCTTTCACAGCTTTCTTGTGGTGACTGATCTGTATTTCTGCTCTTATCAGATAAGACTGAGACCAGCAACACTGTGAATGGGAAAGTCAAAACTCATTCCATGTTCTCTATCACTTGTCAGTGAAGGCACATTGACCCAGGCAGTGATGATGGGAGACAGGGGAAAGGGTCTCTTAGTCTCTCTTCACCATCTTCAGGAAATCCACACAACATAAAGTAAAATCTAGGCATGACTTCCAGAAAGTGTCTTGCCAAATCATTTTTATCTTTCAATCGCTATTTTTTCTACAAAGGAATACAACAGCACTTCCATCCAGCTAAACTTTGGTAAGCAGTGAAGAATTCATATTTTTCCAGGTTTGCTGATAAGTGCTGTAGAAATAGAAAGCATTAATATTTAGAACTAGTAAAATAGAGTATCAGATCTGCAGCTGAATTCAGTATTTTGTTTTGCTTGCATTGGGCCCCAAACTGCCATTGAAAAAATTAAACTTTCCAGAATATTTGATAAAGTCTTTATCTGAGTGTTGCCTCTTTTTAACTTGGTCATATAGGAGGCTGTAATTAATATTTTGATAACACATTTCACACAGAAACAATGTGGAAAACTTAATACAGTCGTGTGAAATGTTTCCTGCAATCCTCTCAGTTAAGTGAATAAACAGATCATTTAAGAATTTTGACTGTACCCCACTGTCATGACAGAAATACAAAATATTAAAAATAAATGAGTCACACATAAATTAAGGTTTGGCTTTTTTTTTTTTAAAAAAGAAAGCCTTCTATTTGAGGGACTCAGTGCCTCTGACCTACCAATTTCTCTGATAAACAAAACAAATCTTAGCCATCTGTTTTCAGTTATCTGGCGTAAGTATGTACTTACTGTAGTTTAATCTTTGATGAAGCTGAGAAAGGAAATGAATAATTTAATTGAACTGCATTTTCATTTGGAAGATTTATTTACAGAATTAGATGCTGTCTACCCTCCCAGGTCACAAGTGTAGATGAACCCCGTGTCCTTATTCTACTCCTCTGTGGCTGTTTGCCCACATCATGAAGGATGCACATAATCTGATACCACTGATGGCATTACATCAGAAGGAGGATCAGTGCTGGAAAAGCTTAGAGAGCAAAATATACTCAGAGCTGCATGAGATACTCAAAGATAACTTGCTTGCTTGTAGTTCAACCTGGCTCTAGCTGAGCATGATTAGTTTTCTTTTTCAAGCTCACCGTGTATTTTTCTAAGTTGAAGAAGAAAATTTCCTCTCTTTTTTTCCTTATAACCTTTCTAAAGCTGCTGGAACAGTTCAGAGTTGTCTCAGATAACAAAGTACACATGAGAAATTCTGGGCATGCCAAAAACCCTCTGCTCAAGGAAATTATTTGAGATTTCTCTGGAGATGACACTGATAATTTAAAATGTAGTTGGATTTACTCACTCTTGCTGCAAGGTAATTGAAAATAGTTTTTAGACCATGGATAAACCTTTGAACATTACATTTTTTTCATCTTCATAGCACATGACAAAAGAATTTATTTGGAAACACTCCAGATCACTCAAACACATGTCATTTCCTCAGCTTCTATGGCAAGAACAGCAGAAAAATGTTTTAATCTTTCCAGGTAACATAGTTATGCAACTTCATATTTTATGAACCCACATTGCTTCCAACTAAAAGTACAATTTAATTAAACTTAGGAGAGAATTGATAACATTAATCAAAGGTTCATGAAAATTACCCATTTGTCTCTGCTTCTTGAACAGTAACACAAATGAACAGATGAAGAATGCCACCTACAGTTAAGGTCAGGAATCTTGGTGTCTCCCAGGGTACCTGTTTTGGGTTTCTACCCTGTGACCAGAATATGAATGAACAGTTGTTAAGTCATAGCATCTGCATCATAGTGAGTAAGGTAATTAATTGCTGAAGCTGGATGATACTGCCATAAATAAAATTAAAAAGATTTAGAAAGTGATTGCCCAGTAGGCACAGGCATTCAACTAATTTCTTCCTTCAAGAGCTTATGCAACTTCTTCTGTGAGCTTGTGATATTTTTTAAAACACAGTACTCAGTGTGCTGGGGTCCAGGTTGTCTACATGGAAATTTACAGCAAGGATGGTGAGAAGTTGAAATACTGAGAGGTGTATTACAGCCTTTTCCACAGTTATGCTACAATGCAGTGAAAGAGAGTTATGAGGAATGCAATTTAAGCTGAATGCAGTGTGCTAGTAAAAGAGGATTTTTTTTTTTCCCCAAAGAATTATTAGACTATGAAGCATCTTAATACAAAGCATTTACTACTTTGATACTCTGCAATAGTAACAATAGCTGAATGCACAGTTTTGAGTGTTGATTGGGCTGTTGGAGTTAGAAGAAGAAACACTAAAGCTAAATGGAATCTAAAGTGATGTATTTTATTCATCTCTCCCGCCTTTTATGAAGAGCTTCTGGTAGGATAACAGCCCTTCTGGCTGTTTCAGTTTGATCACCAAAGCATAGTGGGTATGATTCAGTTGTTCTAATACTGACTTCTTGCCCTTCTGACACTGAACAGCTCTCAGCCCTCTGTGACTCTGCTTTGCTTTCCAGGCAGAACGATGCCTAAACTGCCTCAAAAAGATGGGTCACACAAAGAGTATCCAAGACTGAGCTCTGGGTAAGTGAACACAATGTCTGAAGCTTTGGTTTGTAGGATATTTTCCAACTTTTGAAAGCAAAACGCTTCTGAGCAGAGTTTGCGCAAACAACAGTCCCTTAAATTCTAAACCTCACCAAGCTATCAATAATTTGGGCATTATTAAGGTGGCCAAACTTGTGTTATACATTAGCACCAGGTCGCTGTTGTCTTTCAGAAACAGCTGAGAATAATGAAATTGAAAGTTTACTCTTCATTTGGGTTCTAAGTTTGATTTTAGTTTAACTGTTGGTAACCTAGAACTCTTCTCCCAATTGCGTAGAGAACTGCACCTTCCCAGCAGCCTGCCAAGATAGATGACTATCCACCAAAGACCATCCCTCCTGGGGCTGAGCAACACACTGAGATACATAGTCCTAATCATAACTCAGATATTGAGTCCTGGACTTGGCTGGGGCAACCTGACTTACTTCCCTCTCTCAAAAACAGAGAGATAAAGCCTGCTTTGAGAACATTGTGAGGTTTCAGGTTTATGAAGGGCTATGTGTAAGAACTCAGAAGTGTAAAGCAATGATTTAATAGACTTCCCCATAGTCCATAAAAATCTTTGAAAGTAAATCTGTCCCAAATAATAAAAACAAGATGTAATGGGGGGGGGTGGGGGGGGGGGGGGGGGAAGGTAGTGATTTTCTTGGGGTCATCAATACTTTTTTTTGTGAGAGGACCTTCACTGACTGCATGCTGAACAGAACTTTACCAGTGGTTTCATTGCCATGAGTCAGGTAGCTGGTGCAGAAAGCAGAGAGCTGGCTTCCTGTTTTGCTTTGCAAGGTTGGCTTTTTGTAATTTGGGTATTGCTAAACCAACCTTTTTCTTCTGTGAGTCTTTACATGGTAACTCAGCAAAGACTGCAAGGCTATTGCATGATGCGCAGCACTCTCAGGCTTATCAAGGGTATTGTGAAAGTTGTGAGTTTTGCTCTTTCTTTAAGTCTCCACTTTCTGGAGTCCTGGCATTAAATCTCTTTCTCTCTTTGTTTCACTACAAAAGAAAAGCTTATAGTAGCTTAAATGCCTCTAGGGGAAAGCTGAAAATAACACCAATGGTTTCAAGAGCAAGGGCAAACAGAGCCCAGGATGTAGTTTACATTTTGACAATGCAATACTCCTGAGCAGAGCCTGAGCAAACAACAAATTTGTAACCCTGATTTGACTAATGATTACACAAAGAAAGTGGGAAAAGCCTCGCATTTGCATTTTCTCACTTCAGAGTACAAGGGAAGAGGACAGGGTGAGAGGTGAGGCTGCCTGAATACAGAGATAAGGAAATAAGCTTCTGTTTGAAACTGTGGGCACCTCTTTCTGGCTGGCATCAGCTAGCAGGTATATGTATTTGTTGCTTGCTAAAGCTGGAGTTAGGCAGACAGTTCTGCCTATCCTTCCATTACTCAATACCATACACCAGTTACAAGCAAGGTCAAGCCCCTTGTGTTAATAATTTCATTTAAGTTGTCAGGAGTTGTGGCAGAGGCTTGAACTGTAAGAATTACTTTTCTGCAGGCCAAGATATACCTCTACATTTGTCTGGGTCTTTTTTCCTTTAGTGCAAGAATCAAGAGAAAAAGTAACATCAGTTGCGTAGTCAGTACTTCCTCTGCAAAGCTGTAGCTGCTGGTTTGTCTGTGGCCTTGCCCCCTCACGGGCAAGGTCATTTCCTTCCTCAAAAGGCCAGCCATGCTAGTGCCTGCTTGCCTGGCACAGGCTTTGGGAAGGAGCTGTGTGCTGCAGCATGCAGCATTCTGTGAAGTGGATGTGTTAGGATCATCTTGGAAGCTGGAGGAGCCAAGGGCTTCCCATCATGCTGTCAGCATGATTACACCTGTGCTACCTTGATAAAAAATGAGTCATATTTCAATGGGCAATTATAATATCAGGGCATCAGGATTTCCCCTCTTGCTATTTTTAACAGGTTTTCTAGAACTGTTTTGTTTTAAGCAAGGCAAGAATTCTAGAGAAAGGTAGCAACATCCCAGGGACTTTTTTGTCACATTGCAAGCCAGCAACAATAACACCCACACTCTGGAAGTCGGTCTGAGAGTGGGCACTAGAGGTTGCTCTGTGGTTCTTGAGAAGAGGAGGGAGACAAGGGCTGGTGAAACAAAGGGGAAAACCAATGGTACCTTTTGGCACAAATGTAGATGTTCCTCACAGATGTGTGCTTCTGACTGGAGTTTTTTGGAGATGGTATAAAAAGAGTATAAATGTATCTATATCAACATAGGAAATGCAGGTTGACATTTCTTATACTGATTTTTTACCCTATGTCCATTTTCATTTAGTCAGGGTTGTGGTTAAACATGTATTAGAAGGTACCTTCAAGGGATGTTTCTGAAAGTGAAAATTTCAAATTTTTGTTTATTTGTCTGGGGGTTTTTTTTTGGTTGGTTGGTTTTGGGTGGTTTGTTTGTTTGTTTTTGTGGGTTTTTGTTTGTTTGTGTGTTTTTGTTTGTTTGTTTGTTTTTAATGGTGCATATTATTTCAAAAACATTTGGTGAATAAATGCATTCAGCTTGGATGGTCATAACCTTCCTGTGAAAACCAGGAGCTTACACAGAGGAAAATACTAGTTAAATGTGGAAGTGATTAGTGTAAGACCATAGGAGCACTCATCTTCAGGAAACCATGTGGCCATTTGCATTTACATCCCCCTAACACATTCATTGTTGAAGCCTAGAATCTGTCAACAGCATAAATCAATCCCCTGCACATACCACTAAGTTCAAGTTTATTATACCATCAAGGTGGAGCTCCACTATCCCTGCTGTCACACTGCTTTAAATAAGCAAATAGATGAAGCTAATTTAAATATCATCTGTTTTTGGAGAGGACCATGTTCTGTGCTTGCTTACATTGAGAAGAATTTGTGTTGGATTGGACTGGAAATAACAGATCCGAGTGGGGAATTTTTAAAGTGAGGCAGAACTGAAGGGGAGTGAAAACTGATACTGAGTTTTTATATAACGCATCAAAGCTTTGGCATAGTTATTGGCTTTATGAGTGTGTAACTCTATCTCCTAATATGAATTAGTTTCACCTGCGTGACAGAGCAGCAAGTATTTTGCTGCAGAGCTAGGCATTATCTTTTGGGCCCTGATGCAATGAGCCCAAACTGGTATGACATATGTATCCTACATGTTAGCTTTGCTCATTCTTTCCCCTATAAGAGAGAATGGGCCAAGTATTCATCTTGCGGTGAGAGTATATGAAAAGAATGACATAACTCAAGTAAGGATAAAACTAATGACATTTTATAAAAACAATTTCATTACATCTCATACTTTCTTCTAGAAACTTCTGTAATTCTTCCCCACGTTTTGTAAGAACTCTTCTAAAAATGGCAGCTGGATGGTTATGTTAGAGCTACAAGTTGCTGCACTTCTGAACTCAGGAATAGTTTTGCTTTTTTTCCATTTTCTATGGATCAGTTTCCCAACATTTCTGCTAGGCAGATGGAAAACTTTCCATCACTTTTTAGAGACATCACGAAACAATAGAACTAAGGAAAAGATAAATTGTATGATTCTATTTTACCAATTCAATATTAATTTACATGACAAATTTGCTTTTAAATGATTCAGATAAAACTCTGTGATTATAATTAAGTGTTGTTCTCCATGGTTCTTCGCTTAATAGTAAAATGAAAAATGCCTTTAACCACTTTCATCCCACTGTTCTTGGGCTATGATGAATAATTTTGTCCCTCTTGGCTGCTTTTGTGTCTCAGATGCTCATGGTAGGGTCTGATGGTAGATCCTTAGTACAGTTAATGAGTTACATTGAAGGACAATGAGTGCATAGCCCCATGTTCAGGACATTCAGCTGGGAAGATCCCAGTCCCGGTCTATCCTCTGATTTGTATCTAAAAAATGTCTACAAAACAAAAAATATTCAGCCAAGACATTAATAGTGGTTCACCACGGATTTGATGCAGACAAGAGGGCAGGGCATTTCTCTCTTAAATGGGAGATAAAATTTTGATGTCCTGTTCTGGAAGAGCTCATGGAAGAGAGATTTTAGCTGAGCTCTCCCACAATTTATCTGATTGCTGTGGTCATTATAGAGCTGATGGTTGCAGAGGGAGGAATGGGGAAAACATCCTCTCCTTCTATCCCTTATGTACACTGTGTTCACTGGCTATTCCCAGAGGCCATTCTCAGAACATGCATAACAAGGAAACAGTCATAGTTGTCCTGGTGGGAAATCCCCAAAGCATTTGGATGTGTAACAATGCTTCAACAAGCTAAGGGTTCAGGCCATGGGTACTTCTGTTGGACATTGCAGACAGAAACTGGTTCTGAGAGCATATGGGGTATTTGTAGAATTTGGGAAGCCGATGAATCAGCAACGTGGGATTTTGTCACCTGAACTCAGAACTGCATGTCTGAGTGCTTTTAATGGGCAGTGCTCAGTGTCTAGTGCCCAATCACTTCACAAACTCTGTAATAGAAAAATATCGTTATGAGTACTGATAAAAAAGTATAAAGACAGGCTGGAGGGTAGCTAAGCAGATGGATGCACAGTGATGCAAACCTCATTTCTGTTTGCACTGCACATCTTTAGCCCTGGCCTCTGTCAGTAGTAACAGAAAGTTATCGCTTTTGGCGTGTGTGGATTTGCTGCCGCAGACATCTGTGCTCACCAGAGCTCCCCATAAGGAGTGGGATTAATTAGCACTTTGGCAGCTCCAAAGAGGCCGCCAGAGCTGAGGGAGCAGTCAGAGGCACAGCAGCTGGGCACCGTGAGGCTAGTCCATGGCTTACGTGGGGCAAAAGTTTCCTGAGAGGCAGAGCTGGTAAATGAGGGCACATGCTAAGCTGTCTGACTCTCGGCCCGGAGCTGCTTGTTTGCTGTGAGACATGGGACAATCTCTAGCTGCACCTACACATGCACACAGAGGAGCGATGGTCCACCAGCAACTGCCTGCCTATGTTATTAATCATTTGTGTTTTCTTAAATTAGTACCAAAAATAAAGACAAGAATGACCGAATGAAAAAGGATTTTCTTTGTCCCTAGTGGGCCACATGGAAGAAAATCTCCTGAATAATTTATCAACTGGCTAATGACTGAATGTAGCTTTTATAATGCTGACGAAATGGTGCTAAAATAAATTAATCCCTGATATACTCTAAGGAATTGCACCAGGGAGTGATTTGGCCCAGTCAGTCTATTTCAGACATTATTAACTGTTTCCATATCAAAGGGACAGTGAGTAGGCAGCAGCAAGAGCTAGAGTCTGAAGGTCCTGTCAGAATGTTTAAAATAAGTGGTTTGTTTTGTTTTGTTTAATTCGTGATGTTGGATATACAATCAATACCCCAGAAAAGAGTAATTAATTTAGAAAACATTGTATGTAGTCCTTTATTCCACATAAACTGCAGTCAGAGGGGATAAATAACAAACAAATCTAAAAAAAAATTATAATAAATTACACATGGTTTTGAAGTATAGCTCTTTCCTGCTGAATTAACTTCAACTTCTAAAAATAATTATTAGTTGTCATCTCCCTTTGAAGCATAGGGAATGTAACTTGTCACCTATCTGAAACTATTCATTAAAAGGAATTGTTTTGTTGATTGTAAACTTGGCAGAAAAGCTACTAACCTTTAATGATATAATACAAGAAAATGAAGTAAGAAGTAAAACATTGTCTTGATTCTTATCCCCTCAAAATCCTGATCCAAATCTTGTCGTATCTTTTTATTTTTATTTTTAATGAAAAAAAAATGTATTTGAAGAAAATAAGGGACCCTAAGATAAAAGAATTGAGTCAATTCTGCTGCTTTTTACTAATGCAGGAAAAAGAGACAGGAAGGATTTAGGGAGGAATGGGTGGATTTGACTGCACAAGAAAAATGGCAATGGCAGACAACTCACTTTGCCTAGCTGGGGAACAGTGAGAAGCCTAATGACTGAATTCTGCACTAATAGGTATTGAGTGCACAATAATCTTAAATTTAAAACTAATTTCCTGATAGTTTTTTCCTAATAAATATAAAAGTCACATCACAGGGAAGAAAGAGAGAGAAGCTAAACTTCATCTGCTGAGCAATTAGCATGTTTCCATCACCGTTGTGTCGTGTTGCTTGTGTCTTGAAGTGTTGCCATACATCAACTGCAAATTTTGGAAATCAGCTGAGTGCTTTGGAAGGGGATGGATCTTTCTGCTGCAAACTTCCAGTGCCACACTATGTCTGCCTAGTTATCAGTGTGTGCTAAAAATAAAGGCTGTATTTAATGTTACACAAAAATAGCATGTTTTCTGAGTTCAGAGTGAACACAGCAAAACCACTGTCGTGTTACAGTTTTGCAAGCACTTTGAAAATGGCATTTATGGGATCAGAAATGATGCTTAGCACATAAATTCGGCGTGAAACAGCCAGCAGGTCTGGCTCACCGAACAGTTGTTTTACGAAAGCTCCAAATCCTCAGAGTTTATAAGGACAGTAAATTCCTAAAACATGCCAGTTACTAAGCCAAAGAATTAGACATTTACAACTTTTGTCTCCCCACAGATATTCTCCTCTAACATGAATCTTGGTCTGCGTCACAGTTGTTTTCCTCACAAGAACTGTTCCTCATATATATCTATGTACATACAAAGCAACAGCAACTGCTTTCAGTGTAAAAGAACCTTAGGTTTCAGCTCTTCACTTCAATTTGCGGTTCCGGTTTTATACACTCTCTGAGTAAGCACCTTTCACGGCCCCCCGACCATCATTGTATTCTTAACCGTTCCTAAACTAACGCTGTGATCCGGAAAAGAAACACTCTGCCCACTCAGTGCCTACAGCCTCTGGGTAACTTGCTTGCCTGACGAGGAAGGCGCTGAACCGCGCCCCCGCCCCTCCAGCCGCGGCCTCCGCCGCCCTCCAGCAGCGCGGCACAGCCGGGGTGCGTTGCAGGGGGCGCCGAGTCCCGGTCCCCCGGTCCCGGCCCCCAGGACTCGGCCCCGGCCCCTCCACTCCCCTCCCGGCCCCCGGCCGCCTTCCCCCGGCCCCGGCCGGCGCAGCGCGGCGCTGCCACCTGGCGGCCTCGCGGTTCCCGTGCGGCCCCACGGCGGGAAAGCGGCGTCTGGCGTCAGGTGCCCGCTGGGCTCTCCCGCCCTGACCGTCTCGTCAGCTGGGCCCAGCTCGGGTTTCCTTCTGGGAAGGCCGATGCCACAGAGAGATACCAAGGTAGCGATCAGAGCTCAGACCCACGTCTCTCCAGTTCTTACCCTGGGCATCGTGTCCCTGTTTATTTGGGCACTGGCTCTGCACTACTTTGAGGTTAGTTTGGAGGGTTTCTAGGTCTCTTTATTGCTGCATTCATCCCGTGATCTCCCTTGATGGTGAGAATTAATGGCTGGCGGGTCTCCAGCGGGAGAGAGTGCACAAGTAGATGCAGGCTTTCAGCTCCCAGAGGCTGGCTGCCCAGCAGGGTCTAGCGTGGTGTATTTACCTACCGATCTACCCATCTGTGCGTGAGAAGGACACAGCAGACAGACTTTCTGCCATTAATGGCTGCTCTGGATGCCAGACACAAGTGTTAGGGCAGGGCTGCTCATGCTGCTGTGCAAACATCCATCCTGTTTGCAGCAAGCGTCGGCATTTGTTTGTCTTCTGTTCACACACAGAGCAAATGGAGCTGAGGGAAGGGATTCATAGATCCACTTACAGATTTCTGAGTCCAAAAGGGACCATTAGATCATCTAGCCTGATCTTTTGTATAGTATAAACTGCAGAGTTTCACTCAGACCTGCACTGTTTCTGTTTGGCTTACTGAAATCATCTCACCCAGAAAAGCATCTACCCTTGATATGACAAATAGGAAGAGGTGGGGAATTCATCACTTTGAAGTTTTGCCACAGTAGTTAATCACCATCACAATTAATATGCGCTCCTGCAATCTGATTTGATCTTCCTTTGGTTCCAGTGACTGCATATAGGTCTCAACCATTCTGTCCTTTAAAGTGAAGAGCCCTTGTGAATCCCTGGTGGTGTCTTTTCTGTAAGTTTTTGTGTGACAATCAGCTTGTCGTTCACCTTTTTGTTTGATAACCTGCACAAAGTGAACTTGATGGCTCTTGTTGTTGCTGTGTTTTCCCCAGCACTGAAATAAGATTTGCAGTCTCTCCAATTTATCAACCTGCTTTTGAAATTGCCACTGCCAAGCAGTGAATATACAGACCCCAGAGGAGAGGTGTGCATGGTGCCACTGGTCTTATCAAAATACCTTTACAGGGATGGCATTTGTTTACCAGGTGATGCACTTCATGGTAGCACCAGCTGTGACTGGGCTAGTGGCAGTTTTCTGAGCTTGTGTTATAAAACTTGCATGTTTAAAAGCCAGTATGTAGGCAAAGTGCTTTTTACCTGGGGTTGGACTGCCCGTGTTGGAGAGCTCTGTAGGTGCCTGATTGAGAAGCCTGCAAACAAAGAGTTATTCTTAAGGGACCACAGACTTTGGGCTATGCTTCAGATCTGCCATTTGTGCCTGAAATAGCTCAGAGCAGATGTCTGATATGCTCAGCAAGGGTTTTTTTTTAAGGATTGAACAGAAACAGCAAACTGTGGGCTTGGAATCAAGAAGAGTTCTCCATTGCTGTCTGATCAAGGGGAGCTGCTCTGTTTGGTTTGGGGGGTGGTGTTTAAAACTTTTTTCAAGTGCCATCAGTGTTCAGAGACAAGGGTTGTCTTATAGTTCATTGGAGTACATGACCACAGTTTGCTGTATATGCTTTAAAGATTCATTTTGCTTGCTTTCCCCCACTCTTGCTGACCCACCTTTTCCTTCAGATTTGCTCTGCCCTTTCTGGGTTTAGGTTTAGTCTTTGGCAGTGCTGTTCTGGGACCGTATTGGCCATCTCTTATCCCAATTTAATTTCTTTCTTCTCTGTTGTGGTTTCTGGTTTTTGCCCTCCTTACTCATCCATGGGTGTCCCTGTTTTTTCACATGTAGCTCAGGGTATGTCATTCTTTTTCTTACCTTACTGATCTATTTCCTGTTCAGCTACGGCACACACTGGGATGTCCATCCAAGCCTATTCATCCTTCTTGTTTAGGGTCACATATTTAGCTTACTCTTGTTCGAAAGGTCATTCATCCCTTTAAGGTGTAAGCTCCAGGTACTCTTAAGCTCCAATGCAGTAACTGGACAGTAAGCAATTCAGGCACCTGGAAGCCAACAGCAGAATTGTTATCCACAAGCCATCAGGAATAGCAAAGCATGTATGCAAAAGTTTTGGTGGCTGACTAGTTGCAGGACATTGCTGGAAATCTAAAGAAACTGAGTAGAAATTTGAAAACATAATTTTTTTGACCATTTCATTGTTGAAAATTCCCACTTGAACTCCTTTCTGTGATGAGATCAACAGAGCAATACAGTGTTAGGGCATATTTGACTGACTAGATTAAGCAACTTGTCTTCAAACTGTTCCTGCTGGTTTGGGTTGGTGTATTAAGGGTAAAGCATCTGATAACCTGCTTATTTTTGGGTCTCATTCAGTCACGTCCAAAGATTAGTAAAGAAAAGGAATCAGCCCCCTCCCTTATGCAGCATTAAAAGTCAAATGATAATGTGATTCCAGTTAAAATACCTGCCTAGATAACTGCCTGATAACACCTAACTGGCTGTTACTTTCAGCCAGAGCTGACTTGTTGGTTTCAGCAGCACTTTCTGATGTGGAGCTGTTTGTACCTAATTGCGTGTTGGCTCCTGGCTTGTATCCAAGTTCTCCCACCATCCTCGCTTCCTGTTATTGGCTCATGTTTCGGCTTTGCTGCAGGCAAATCGACTGTGTTTTCTCAGGCAGGAAGAATCAAGCCCCTGCGTGGGGAGCAGCCTGACTTTGAACCATGCCCCACCAAGCTGTAAGATCTCAAGGCAGGTTAGGCTGATGACTTGAGGCCACACTTGGCCATGGCTAGCAAAGACAGTATGGCATACAGCTTGTGTGTCTTAAATATATAGCCATCTCCTAGCCAACAATTTCCTGAGTGGTTTCATGGCTGTTTACCAGACATCTCTTTTCACAAGAATTTCCAAAGTTTAGCTACTCCCTTCTACACTGGAAAAATGCAGTGGTGCAAGAGTGAAAAGTTGTACTTTAATAGCCTGCTTGTGCCTTATAATCTGCTACTTTTTATACTATTTCAGAGAAAGCTCTCATTCTGGCATTTTAGGGAAAAGTAAACATAAAATCAAAGAACAATACATTCTAGGGTTTTCAGGAGATAAATAGCTGAGGAATATTTTTTATGATTTATATGGACAGTAGCCACCTGCTATTTGTAACATGCATGTGTTTAACATCAATACTTTAAATATCCAGATATCCTATGCCCTAATGCATATGATCTATAGGTTGCTCTTATGTCAGCCAACTTACAGTGCTCTATGCCTACCAGTTATTGATAACTCTTCAGCCTGTGCATAAAACTAAATATAATGTGTAGAATTGGAAGCCTAACTTCTGAGTATATGAAAGACATGCACAAGGACTAGAGATCTTGTGTATGTGGGCTTTCCCATGGGGCACAAGCAAAAGAGATTATAGAAGATGTCACACAAAGATGGGTAAGAGAGGGTCTTGTGTTTACTGGTTATATAGCAGCTGAATCCTGATTCTGTGGACCAGATGCTGAACAGGACAGGAGCCTGTTGCTTAATATTCTTCCTTTGGCCCTGGTTTGCCACTAAGGAGGTGGGTATCGTGATGGAAGTGTACCAGTGTTACAAATGAGGTGTGCCACAGCTGGAAGCACAGCCCCAGTTAATAAAAAGAGGTAAACTTATTTTACAATGGTTTCTCACAGTTTTAGGGCAGCAGCAAGTCCCCTGGGGTTACAGAGCTGAGGAGAGTGTAGAGCAGTGGCAGGAGTCTGGAGATGGAGAAGAAGGCCGAGGAGGAAGAGGTTGAAGGGAAAATTAAAAGTGCAGATCCAGCTTTCTGCTAGCCAGCTATGTCCACACCTCTGTACTGGTAGGAGGCATTGTAAGATGAAGATGTGTGTATTTACTTAGTGTGAACAAAAACAAAATGTCAAATGGAAGCAGTGGTTTAAAGCCCTGTGTTTTTACCTGCTTACCTGGTGAACTGATGGTACCTTGGGTAGATATTTAGTGTAACTTTCACCTCCCTCTAAGTGCACTCGCACATCCATGCAATGATTGTAGTCTTTGGAGGAAGTACCTGTTTGTACTGAATCCTGTGAATCTCAATCTGTGCCTCAGGCTGCTATGTGGTCAGCATTAGAGTGATGTTGATATTCTTGGTAATTTGGTTTTGATTTAATAATGAATAAACGAGTCACATAAATATGCATGATACATTACTTGAATTTGCAGGATGCGGGAAAAATTTTCAATAAGGTCAGGCAATCCAATGCCACATTACCAGCTAAACGTAGAATCAGTGAACAAAAATAATATTTAAAAAGGAGACTGATAGTGGTGCCAGATCACTCAAGGCCCAACAACAGCAACAAAAAGGAAAATTACAACACACAAAAAAGAGCTGGCTGAGAGAGCTGGGGCCCAAGGCAAGCTGTGATTGTTTCCCATTTTCTGGAGATAGAAATACCTTTGTCTCAGAGGAAGTAAAGCAGACATTCTTTGTAGCTGATTTCCTTCTGACTTCCTCTGTGCTAGAGATGCATGTTTTCCTAGAGCTTTTTTAGAAACTAAATCTTTCTGTTGTGATTTCACACTTCAGCAGCTTAAGTCCAGCTATTTTTCAGTGATATCAAATTTAGCTTATGTTAACAAAAAAACCCCTACCTAAACTTCACTGTGCTTGCCCTAGCAGACCATTTCACCCACTTCAGAATATTCATGCACTCCAGCTTGTGCTTTCCGTTATGATCAAGCTGAGTGCTTGGGTTGCTGGTGGCAAAGTTCATGCTTGCATTGTTTTCTCTGCTGTTTAGTCTGGCATCTGTTTCAATATCATTGCTTTGTGTTAGATTTAGCAGGGGGAAAAAGAAGTGTATTTATGCAGTACACTAAGTTTTTGTAATCTTTTCCAGATGGCAGATCCCATCCTTCCTTTTCTTATGAGTCACTGAAGTTCAAAATATTGTGCAGTGTGTTTTGAAGGTAAAGAAATAGTAATAAAAACCACCTCAGGGAAAGTTTGGTATGACTTGCTTTTTGTGAAAATCTGTCAACGGAAAAGAAATTTAAAAAATAGGATGTGAATTTGTAGTCACTGAGGAAGGAATTTATTAACCACAGTGAATGCAGAAAATGGCCTAGTAAACAGTATGATGATAAGGTCATCATCACAATATTATGAAAATGGGCTAAATCTGTAGTGTTTTCTTCAGTCCTTACCCTTTGAACCATTTAAAATCAAATGTATTAACATGCTGTCCAATGTAATTTTCTCTGTATGACAAAGAAATTACAGAATTTGTTGAGCTTACAGCAGAAGCTTTATCAGGGCTGAGTTGGACAGTCCAGACAACTGAGGATACTGCTGCAAAATCTCAGGAGACAGTTCTGTTCCCATGTGTGGGGCCTTATCCATGGTGTGCTGTTGCTTCTTGGATTCCACCTTTTCAGTAGGCTCAAAGTTGCCTCACTGAGGAGTCAGTAAAAATCCCCTTCCGGGTATGAGAGATGCTGAGGTTACCAGCTACCTGCCTTTCCTCTTTCCCCAAGGACTGCATGCCAGCATTTGTTAACTGAGTCTGTTCTCGGGGTCTTTTAAGGGGTGGATGGCTACATCTTAACATGTTGAGAGCAGGAAGATGTGACCCCTTTGTGGATGTAACAGAGGGAGTTAGAAAGCTATATAATACTTGAGGTATTCAGCAGAGTGGGGCACCTGGTTGGGAAGAGGAACACAAGTAACAATTCTGTCTGATAAAAGCCAGTCTAGAAAAATTATGGTTCCTTACATCCAGATGTTAAAAAATACTATCTCTTGGCTGTTCTTGTAGCTCTTGGCCTCTGACTTTCAAGCACTGATACTCTGAGTTCATTTATATTGGCTAGTATAGCACCAAGAAAACAAGCTGAAAGACAGTTCGTGACAAAGTTGATTTATTTTTCCAATTAACGTTGTCTCCATTGGATTCAGAGATGATAAAATGACACACAGTTGCCATCCTACTCTTCAGAGTTTGTCAAGGGCTCTCTTCCCAATACTATGAAGAAGAAAAAATTATTTATTTCTACATGTGAGATTTATTTATTCCCTTTCACTTCCACCTCCCATTCATTTATTAGTCCAGGAAAGGAGCATGTCAGTTTAAACCAAACAAAATATCTGATACGTGGGTGGCTCCAGATTCCCTGCAGATTGGTACAGAAGCTTTCATTGTGAAATACTCCTGTTTGGATGTGGTGGAAGCTGAGAGTTTCATGTATTCCTGCTCCCCTCCATTTGGGTAGCAGTGCTGTACTCTTTAATTGACCAGCATGATTCAGTATGTTTTGGCTTCTGTCTTGTTTCTTTTTGTACCTCCCATACCCTCTGTAGTGCTATCCTCTTGCAGTACAAAAGTACCTCCCATTTAGTCTGCAGATGTATTTTACTTCACCATCAGTGGCATATCCAGAGAAATGAAAGGTCTCAATGTTTAACTCTTTCATAATCTCACTTTAGCACACCACACATCATAAAGAGCTCCACATGCAGAGTACAGTCTGCTTGATGATAGTTTTAAAGAAAACTAAACTCCGTTATCAAAGCCTGATTTGCTTACTTTGTGGCTACTTGGGAGCTGGCCATTAGCACGGCACAAACAGAAATACAAACCTGGAAGGAAAGGAAAAAATAAAAAGAAATGCAAATTCTTCATCATATTTTGTTGTGGAAGAGATGATTTGCAACTGAGATGCAGCTGTCATCCAAAAAAACTCACTATGTCTAACATCTTGAAAGATACTTACTTGATAAATTTGTGAACTGTGTGTGGTCTTTTTTCTTTTCCTGGTACAGGTCCTGTTAAACACAGAGAGGGTCAAATGCTTCTCTTAGTCTTCCTTCTCAGAGGCCAAATGGAGACCTGTAGCATAACAAAGCACAGTCTTCCCTGCTGCCATTTACCTTTGCATGAACTGACAGCAGGAGCTTGAGACCTGGTCTTGTTCTTGCTGACTGCAGACCATAGCTCTCTCCTTCAACACACTGCCAAAGGGAGGTCTTTCTGAGAGAGTGAAGAAGATATATTATTGCACCTGTCTGTCTTTGCAGTAGTAGAGTTATTTTAATGTCTGATATATAAGGCAATGATGTGTTTCAGTGTTATTTCAAGTTAAGTTAGAATCACAGAGTTATAGAATGGTAGGGGTTGGAAGGGACCTCTGGAGTTCATCAAGTCCAATGTCCCTGCCAGAGCAGGATCACCCAGGCCAGGCCACAAGAGAACAGATCCAGGTGGGTTTTGAAAGTCTCTGGACAAGGAGACTCCAAAACCTCTCTGGGCAGCCTGTCCCAGTGCTCCGTCACCCTCACAGTAAAGAAGTTTTTCCTCATGTTGAGGTGGAACCTCCTGTGACCATTGCCCCTAGGCCTATTGCAGGGCACCACTGAAAAGAGACTGGCCCCTTCTACTTGACAACCACCCTTCGGATATTTGTAAACATTAATAAGATCCCCTGTCAGTCTTGTCTTCTCCAAACTAAACAACCCCAAGTCTTTTAGTCTTTCTTCTTAAGAGAGATATTCCAGTCCTGTAGTCATCCTCATAGCTCTCCATTGGACTCTCTCTAGTATTTCCCTCTCCCTCTTGAACTGGGGAGACCAGAACTGTACACAGTACTCCAGATGTGGCCTCACTAGTGCAGATTAGAGGGGGAGGAGGACCTCCTTCGACTTCAGGATGTTTCAAATAGATGAGCTAGTAGAATACTTTAGAGAAAGTAGATGGGGAAGAGGCATTCAGTAGTTAGCAATTCTTGGATGTTCTGGAGTATATGTCATGATATCAGTTATAGTTAAGGGGAAAACTAGGAGAGAAGAGGAGAGCTCTTTTGTGAGAGACTAGGTCGATTGGGAAGATGTTACTGAATGGTTTGCAGGGACCTACTGCCACTGGACACTACCCCAGTGTAATTTGAGGGTGTAGCTGCCCTTTATCAGTACTTAATCTATTATAATTGCTGCAACGAGTGTATCTTTCTGTGACCACACTCTGCGAGCAACTGTGAATTTGCCATAGTAGTGCAAAATGTGTTTCAAAATGAGGACAAGGAACAGTTTAAGTGAAATGGTAAAAAAAAAGAATTATTTACACAGACACTGAGACTTCTGTTGTATGTTCTCATCTTGTGTGACCATGCGCCTTTCTGTTTCAGATGTCTGGGTTGTGGGATTTTTTTTTTTTTTAAGAATGCCTGGTCTTTGACAGTTATCCCATTTCTCAGTATCTATCTTTGAAATTAAAAATGGCATCAGGAATTAAAGAAGTATCCCTACAATGTACTTGTTGCAGCTGACACTTTTTAACAGCTGTCACAAAGAAAGGGGATTATCTCTTAGTGGTGCATGTAGAGATGCAACCCAAAATGCAGTTGTACAGGCACCTCTGCTCCTTGGGACATGCTGCAAGTCAAGTGTGTTGAAAAAGAAGAATCTGAGGGTTTTTTTCTGCAGCACATTGTTATTTTTTAGCAGAAAATTCTCTGAACCCCAGATTTAAAGCTTTAGTGATGGAAGGCAAAAATATATAAATATTCTCTATTAAAGAATTCCCTGAAGCCTCCTGTGAATAATAATTGTGTAGGAAGAGACTATCAAAGAGTGAGAGGGATAAGTGCTTCTGAGGAAACCATGAAATTTTATGGTTTGAGGTTGCTTCAACAATAAATATGCAATCAGTTTAAATTATATGGCAAACAAACAACATCAGTGTATTTTGGCATGATGGTAGAGTTTAAGTGTATTAAGCTTTTCAATGAGTAGTAATAATACGGCATTAGAGCATTAAGAAAGGGATGAGCTTTGCCAAACCTTTGCTTTAGCTCTGTGCCTAAAGGCATGTTTAAAAGATAATTTCAATGTGGTTTTAACTGGCTGCAGTACTAACCCAGGAAGGGCGAGGGAAAATCTGGCAAGGGCTACTGAAGTTTTGAGATCTTAGATTTTTGGATTACTGTCATAGTGGGATGCAGCTGGAACATACCATTATTATGTGAGCAGAGCTTTGTTGCAGCTTGCATGGCTGTAAAGTGGAAGGATTTTCACAAGCAAAGGAAAAGTAGCAAAATAATGTATATAGTACTGGTGTACGTGTGCATGGGCCAGAAACTTTTATAGCATCAAAAGACAGCCCCTGTGCTACAGTACCTGCTAATGCTCCAGACTGTGCTCTGCCACATGAGGCCCTCTTCATTTTTAGAAAATACCATTTTAGTAATTAGTTGCAGGCAGGGTCACATAACTTCTGGATCCAGTAGTGGGTAAAAGCTACCATTCTTCAGATGGCTATAAATATATATTCTATAGTGAACGGAGTCAGAAAGCAACAGAACAGGGGGCTATGGGGTGAAGGAGGTCTGGCCTCCATGGCACTGTGTCTAGCTGGTGTTAAAGGGAAGCAGTTCCCATGACATTTTGTAGCTGGAGCTGAACAGAACCTTAAGCTAAGACCATGACTCAGGATGGCCAGAGCTAGCCTTGGGGATGCTGCTTTGGAAAATTCTTCAGTTGGAAAACCAAACACCCAACTGAAAACATGTTTTGGCCCTTTTTGTCTTGATAAGTGTTCCTATTTTAGAGCACAGGAAAACACCCTTTCCATCAGATCCTGGTGGCAGAAGTCATACAAGTCATGATCACATCTGCTTTCATGCAAAATTTCAAATTGATGTTCTACATTTTAAAATTTAATCAGGTTAAGGCTGTGCTTTGGTTATTTGCGGAGTGAACTGGCTCATGACCAATGCAATTGTTGACAGCTTTTCCATTATGATACTGGCGGATGCAGTTCTGCTGTCATTCAATGCCATCATCATGGTCTGGTCATCACAAACCTACATTTGAAACAACAGCTTTTCCAAGAAATATTTTCAGAAGCTCAAAGTCAATCTTTAGGTTTTTCCAGCTTAGTGAAAATTTTGTAAACATCTTGGTTAATGATGCCACTCAAAACGTGTGCCCGGCATTTGCAGCTGGCTGTAATGCAACCTGAAGTGTTTGTGCTGATTTACAACTTCTTTGGGTAGTCTACCACACTGGAGAGTGACCTAACTGCCACCTCTACAGTCTCAAATCAATCTTCCAGCCTGCACCCTCAGCAAAGAGAGTGCCAACACCTCCAAATTCTATCCATGTAGAATGTCCATGGGTGTGTGAGAGCATGCATGAGCAAGTGAGAGTGTGCATGGGCACACATGAGTGTAGGTGGCACACGTGAGTATCCATGGCACAGCCATGTTGAAAGGCTGAGAGACCTGGGGCTGTTTATTCTGGAGAAGACTGAGAGAGGACTTTAATAATATTTACAAATATCCGAAGGGTGGGTGTCAAGTAGAAGGGGCCAGTCTCTTTTCAGTGGTGCCCTGCAATAGGCCTAGGGGCAATGGTCACAAACTGGAACACAGGAGGTTCCACCTCAACATGAGGAAAAACTTCTTTACTGTGAGGGTGACGGAGCACTGGGACAGGCTGCCCAGAGAGGTTTTGGAGTCTCCTTGTCCAGAGACTTTCAAAACTCACCTGGATGTGTTCTCTTGTGGCCTGCCCTGGGTGATCCTGCTCTGGCAGAGGTGTTGGATTAGATCTCCAGAGGTCCCGTCTAACCCCTACCATTCTATGGCCATATGATTTTATGTTTCTATGATTGATTCTATGTAGAACAATTTAATTTAATTTAAAAGAAGAAATTCCATTGTCAGCATTCTTTTGTTTATGTGTAGCCAATGTTTCCATACAGGTTATTGTATTCTGAGTATGGTATTCTTCCTCGTTATTCAACAAGACAGTATATTCTTGTACTATCTTGAGGAGTTTTCCTATATGTGTCCTCACAAATGAGCAGGTTTCACCTACGGTTCCTTTAGGCATTTTGGCTAGACTAAATGCTAAATAACATTGCCAGAAGGGTCCTCGGGCCAAAACTCAAGAATTTCCCGTAGTTTCTGAAATTATTTTGGACTATTCCAGGATGTAAAATGCGATAGAAATATAGGCCACTTAAGAACTGCTAAGGCCATGTTGTACATTTAACCCATTTTCAGATACTTTGGACATTTTAGAAAATTGTCCATTATCTAAAGCCAAATTCACATCAAATTATTGCATAAAGTACTTCATGGATATTTTTATGAAGTCCAAATTAATGCCAAATACTTTTTTTAAGTTAGCTGTTTTACCTGAGAGACCTCAAGCCTTAGCCAGCACTTGTGCAGTCTACAATATTTTCACTTTGAATTCTAATCCAGATAATAAAATTTTTGTGATTTAGCAGTGTCCTCTTATGGGACAGAGTGTCATTTTGAATGACTGCTTCTTTTAGTAAGAAGTACCTTGAAACAAATCTCTTCAGCCCCACAGCATAATAAAATAAAATAATATAGTAAGGAAAAATACAGATTAAATGTTGTTGCTCTCCAAGTCTTAGTTTTTAATTTCTGCACTTTGAGGGTCATGTTTTAGTATTGCTTTGTTAGTGATATCTGTAAAGATCATGTTGGTACACCTATCCTTCTGTCTGTCTATCTATTGTGACTGGTAAATCAAGTATGCAAACACTTGTATATCTGAAAAGAGACTACTTAGGTATTTCATGGCCTATGTAGTACAGTTGTAAGGACATTTCATATGAGAACATATTGTTCAAAGCTGTTAAAGGAATAACATCTCACAAAATGACAGAATAAGGGCATTACTGATGAACTGGGAACATAAAGAACTAGAAGGATAGCATGCCAGAAATGATTTCCAGTTACCAGAACACTGCTGTAACTGGAATTTTTTTTCCTGAAGAACACCTCATGGAATTTTCTTCCACAAGGTCTAGATCACTTTTTGTTTGTTTGTTTGTTTTTCCTAAACAAAACATCTGTGTAGAAAACTTAGTTATAGAGGATATTTTTTGAGAGAAAATGCTTCTTTCTGTTGGAAAAGCATTCAGCGTTTCATGCTACAGGGCAACTTCTGTGTTTATTCCTCCTTTGTGACAGTGAGCTCTCTGGGGCAAAGTCTCTTACTGTTTTCAATGTGTAAGAACTACCTTACACAATGGGGCTTTGCTCATCACTGGCACCTTCTGTTTTGTCTACACTGAGCCCTTTAATGAAATACAGAGTGTGGTTGTTTGGTATGCTACATGACAGAGCTGAGACAGCCTGTGACAAAAGAAATGTGTGAAATGAACTCCCTCATGGGGGCCTTTGACATTTGTCCTTTCTTCCATGCTTCGATTTTATCTAAAATAAGCCGTTTGGAGTGTGAGTACATGGTGGTTCTTTGTGCATGAATAAATCAGTAACTTTCTGGATTTTAACTTAAGCAAAGAAAGATTTTTGCACTCTTTTTTGTCTTGCAAATGAAACAAAATCAATCATCATATAATATACAATAAATATATAAGAACATACTGTGGAGCACCCAAACCGTATCCTGTAATTACCTGGAAACTATTGTACAGGTGAAATAACCTTTCTGAAAAGTCCAAGAGCTTCATCAAAATGATGGCTCAATTAAGCTGAATTGATTGAAGGCAGTTCCTTTCTAGGCTATCTGAATCTGTACTTTCTCCTTAGGAAGAAAAGCCCCTTTCACAGCTTGCCATTCAGGTTTTGGCAAAAGATGATACTGCAGCCATGAGAAGATTGTTGTTGGATCTGCCCTCCAGTTTTGTTCTGCAGCAGGTGCATTCTGCTGAAGGACACTTGCAGAAGTTACTGAACAGCAAATTTTTCATCTGCTGATTCCAACCTAGAGATACAGTAAGGAAGGCAACAATTTTTCTAAACAGACGATATTTGGGTAGTGCTCTGTGGTGTGTAACAGATATGAAATTGAAGTAGACATTAGGGAGGTTTCAGCAACACTCAGACTCAACCAGCTGGAACAGTGACCACGGCAAGCAGCCAAGTTCAAGGCAAGGGATAAACAATGACTTGGTGGCGATAGGTGAACTTTGGTGAAGTCAGTATGATGCCTATCTCCAGTAATGTGCTGCTATGGAGGTTAGAATAAGTAAGGAAACAAAATTTGAAAGCTGAGACCACTAAGAGATGTTGAAACACTCCCTGCGAATGCCCTGGTTGTCTTTCTGGAACTTCAGTGCTCCTATTGTAAGTGGTGACAATGATTGCAAAATGGCAGAAGAACAAGAAAAGTTTTGACTTCTGTACAGCATTACTCTGCTCTGCTTTATCCTCGTGCCACTTTCAATACTAAAGAAGCCAATTCCCCTTCTGAATGTGTTGGCAGAATTTGTTTTCCTCCCATTCCTTCCAATATGAATCTTCTCTGAACACAAAAGGAGTAACTTGTGGAGGGGGGGAAGGAGAAACAAATGAAAGTGCATGTTCAAAAAGTTCTTCACAATTTTTGTGAAGTTATTCTTGAAGAAAGGACAAAGTAATGAAAGATAAAAGGGTGAGAACCTGATGTGCCCTTGGACCAGACACGACTCAGAACCATTCCTGGGAGGAATTTCCAGGTGGATGTTGAGGCACTGCATGACATAGAGGATATCTGCAAGTGATTTGATATCTAGTATGCTGAATTGAGCTTTAATCCACTCAGTGATATATGGATAAGGACACCTGGCCAACATCTGGAAAAATTGAAAACAGGAGGGAGTCTGGTGCATTCTTTCAGATAGTTTTTGCCTATTACTGTTTCCCCAGAAATTGTTTCCTGCATGTCCTTCATTTTCAAGTTCATGCAAATAATGATTTGCTTTCCAGATTTCCATTTTGAAAGTTCAGAGAGAGGAAAAAGGTGTACATAGTAGATAAGTAAGAGTCAACTCTGAATCTGCCCTTCAAAGGTTCTCAAGTGCCAAGCAAAGCACAATGACATGAACAGCTAAGAGGGCATGAATGAAGTAAGGATGCTGACATTCACAAAATGGGGGTTACTGTCCTATTAAGATTAGATGGAATTGTCTTTAGAACTGAGGGTATCATTGTGTCCTACTTAAAGCAAAATGATGAACAGCTGCAGAGTGTGGAGACTTTTTGTGTTCCTATAGAAGTAACATAAAGCAGTTTTGGAAGGCCATTGTGTGTGTGGTTTCTGAGTTTTTTTAAAGATGATGAGTTTTCTGATGCAGTTAATGTGATCTTACCCTGCAGAGTGTCGGAGGCAAAATGAATGTCTCCAGTTGGTGTTCAGGAGAGCTTATTCCTGGTGACATTGCTGCCTCTGAACTGGGAGCTGCTGTGGCAGTAGAAGGGCAGGATAGTGAGAGTCTAACTGAAAAGGCAGACTTTGTGTAGAGAAAAAGTCTTCTTTAGCATTGAGATTTGCAAGGTGTGAGGCTTATCCGTTCTTCGGTTGATGAAACTGGGCACAGGACATGTGCAGCACTTTGTCCAAAAAGCCAGCCTGAGACACAGGGATGGCTTTTGTGTTAGCCCCAAGTTTGTTGGCAGTACATGGTATTTAAGAGTAAAAACACTGCTGTAGGGCAAGACATTTTTTTAATGTCTTTGGTCTCTGAAGCAATTGTTTTGCGATTGCCTGGCAAGGACATCTCTGCCCTAGAGCTTTCCACTGGAAGGCAGAAACAGTTTGATGCAAGTGGTAAATACTCCACTGGTAAAAGACTTGCCTTTCACTCAATTTTTAGGGATCCTGTGCTTTTAAAGTAAGGAAGTCTGGTTTTAATAATGTTATGACACACAGAAGTACTGGGAACAAAATTATTTTCTGGCTGTATCAATGTGACATGGGCCTGAGGTTACATCCAGTTACACTTTATCCAGTGGCTGTTATGGTTATTGTTATAAAGCTTTCTCCTTGTTATCATCAGGATAGTTTTGAATTCATTTTTTCCTATTCTCACAGTGTTGCAGCCAACATGGGCTGTACCATTCTGTCAGACACACTGGAATTGTATTGTGTGGTTGGAAGTGGATTCTGGGAGAAACATCAGACCACGTAGAAAATCTTCTGACTGCTTAGTCTTATTCCAGTCTAAGCCAACACCAGTGTTAAAAACAAACAAACAAACAATCAATCAAACAAACAAAACAACACAGCAACAACAAAAAAAACCCAACAAAACAACAAAAACCACCACCACCAACAAAACCAAACCAAACAAATGAAAAACAAACAATCAAACAAAAAAATAAACCCCACAACACAAAAAAACCCCACTGAGTGTGCAGCTGCATGTTTGCAAACGGAGCACAATGTACATATGTTTACAGAATGTAAAAAAAAAATGATCCCATCTATTTTACTAGGCTATATTTACAAGCCACCAGGCACTTTAGTCTCTCTTGGGAGTTTGGAGATAGTCTTCAAATGATCCTTAGCTTTACAAGGCATGAAAATAAATATGGAGCTAAAACAGGCAGATTCTTGGCAGGGTTTTTCTTTCACTCTGCCCTATGCAACTATCAGTACGAACCAGGGCCAATGTCTTTGGCTGTGAAAAAGAAAGAGCTTATAAAAATAGTACCACAATGTTTTGTGCAGGGTGTGTGGTCACAGTCATGTTGAAAGAATAGCACAAGTAGTATTTCAATAAGCTGTCTTTACAAAGAATTTGCTGAAGTCAAATGATCAATTTAACATTTACAATAGGAGTGTCCCATATACTCAAGAATAATGGTTGCACTAAATAAGAAAATGAAAGATCAACCACTTCTAGGGATTTCTGAGATGTTACAGTCGAATTTCTATCTCTGTTTTTTGGCTCTGACAGAGGAGGGCCAGGCAAGGTCCCTCCTTATGCAGTTGCAGGGTAACAGCAGAGCTGTTCCTGGAGACCAAGGCATTATCCAACCTGCAGGCATATGAACCTCTGTGCATCAGGATCTGGCAAGCAAATCCTTTCAGACACACCCATGCCAGTCCTCTTCCCCAAGGGTCTGCTGCAGTAAGGTGGTGGAAAGCAATGTCTGAGCTGCACCCTTTCTGAAAACATCAATAAGGGAACTGAGAAAGGAAAGATCCCGTCTTGCCCCAGGGAAATTGCAACAGCTCATTTATCTTGAGGGCCTTCTTCAGATGTTGGCAGTTTAAGCAAAGAACTTGCTCTTCCACAGTCAATCCAGTTCTGTAATGAACCAGTTTAAAATCAGGTGGATAATTTATTTTACAACACAGAAGACTTCAGGGAAAACAGAGAAAGTGGTTGAGAAGATTAACCCTAATAGTACAGTTCAGAGAGAATGAAGAGTTGGAATATGGCCCAATATATCCCACATTCATCTTAGTGAAAACCAGCTTATTTTCTATCACAATTATATCCTGCACCAAGAAAAACTGTCTCCCGAAGTGACAGTTAGTTACAGTGGAGTAAAAGCTGCACGTACATTTCAAGTGTGTTCTCAGTGGTTTGAACTAAATTATTTGTTAGAGTGGGTAATCAAGTATCATGCTACTTTTCATTCTGCCTGAAACCTTTTTGTCCTGTCTGAACACGTGTTTTCATTCTTCTTGGAAACATCTAAATTTTATTCAATATGAATTCTTTGTAAGACCTTCTGGCACTAGAAATTTATTTTGAAGAATGATTAATAAGGTTGAATGTTCCAGTTCTTCCACATAGCAAAAGGCAATACTCTGATTTGCTTCAAGGTGCACAGGACCAGATGGTGGGTAATTTCTGAAGAGTCTGGGTTATTCTGGGATGGCTGCTGCTAGACCAGCAAGGCAACAGGGATGTTTGTTAGACACTTTTCATCTGCCTGCCTGAGGACAGACACACCAGTGCTGTCCTTGAATCAATGAGGTTTGGAAATCTGACAAATGTTTTGAAGATCTGTGGCACACTGCCCTTCACACAGGCAGCAGTACAGTGTTACTGATATCAGACTTTAAGCCCTCCTGGACTTTTGCAGCAGTTGCAGAAACACAGCAAGAAGTAGCATGCCAGGCTGAGAGCAAGGATGGGAAGCAGCAACTCTCCTGGGCACTTGGAGGCAGTGAGGAAATGAGGAGACAGCAGGCTGCCAGGGATCTGGGCACACTGACTCAAGCTGTTGTGCAGCCTAGAGTGGGCTTCCTGCCACCACGACTGTGCCTTCAGTAATGGCAGCTGACAGAATGACATTTCACAGACCCCATCATTGGATCAGGTTAACTTTTCTCATTGATACCTGTATCAATAAACCTGTAGCCAAGGAAGATCTGGGGGAAAAAAAAGAAAAAAAGTTAAAATTCATAAGATCCCACTTTGAGGGATCATACCAAACGTATCTTAATTCCCGGGACTGTCATGGGGATCCTGGTGGGACTAATGATATTTGTTTGGCCACATGCTTCATTATGGGAGAAAAACAGATTCAGGATTTCTTACTTTTTGAAATAAACCAAGAATTTCTGTTTCTTTCAAACAAAGCCAGAGCTCTTTGAAACATGGCTTTCAAGAGTCAAAATAGATTTTTTTACGTTTTGTCCATTCCCTCATCTGACGGCAATGTTTCAGTTAGTTTAACTGCAGTCAGTAATTACATGGCTAGGAGCCAGCTGCCAACAGGCTGTAAAGATTGACAGCAATTGGAGAGAAAATTGGAGAATAAAAAAAGGACTATGCTTCTTTAACCTTTTTAATGAGGCGCAGCAAATTTAGAATGGCAAATACATGTAGAGACTTGTTATTCAAAAACCTACTAATTAATGTAAAAATCAGGATTTATTTAAATAGGAGGCAGGACCAGGAGATAAATGACTGCTCAATATCCACTTGTATATTGTGCGTTCTGTTCAGTGAGAATTGTTTCTCTCAGAAGCAAGAATTAGATGTAATTAGAAAATCATTTCTTGTGATCATTTGAGTAGTGGCTTATTAAAAAAAAACACAAGTTGTTTTTGGCATCTGCAAGTGTTCTCAGCACGGAAGAATCCTGTCCTGGTTTGTCCCTGCCATTGCCCTTTTACCAGATGCCTTTTTATCAAACAAGCGATATCCTTGAGGAGCTGCACAGTCTGAGGACCAGTCAGTGAATGCACCAAGATACCCATGTGTGAAATGAGTAGTGTGGTGCCAGCTCCAAAGTAATCACAGTGCCATAAGCAATGTCCTGAGGTGTATACTAACTAAATATCGACTTGTGAAAAAGATCAATGAGGCACCCTTCGAACAGTTACAGAGACCAACAACAGTTGCTCTAGCTGATAAAATGCTATGTTTTGCTTTGCACCTGGCTCTTCTGGACAGAAAAAAAGGAGAATGCATTTACCCCCTCTTTCAATGGTAATTTGTTTTTGCAGATTTTAAATACAAAGAGCTTCCCTGGAAGAGGTTTTGGTCTCACAGAGGCTGCAGAGGTGGCAAAGGAGCTGTGTTCACCACCTGGGGGATGTTGATCCTCATCTCTGCTGTGGTGAAGGCAGCCCTATGAGCGGCCTCACACCTGGATGCATCCCTGCTGGATCTTGATGCACCTCCTTGGCTGGGAGAAGGGTTATACCACATATGTGGCTTCTGGTGCACTGCTGTGTACAAGTGTTACAAAATGCATTCAGAAAAAATGCAGTATTTTCAAAATAACCTTTTGAATTGTCAAAGTGAGCAGCTCACTATCATTTGGTCAGAAAAAAAAAAAGTTTATTTGTATGCTGTATCCATATTGATTTGCACTTCAAGGGCTTGACTTCAGTCCTGACAGAAGCAGAGGGATGCACCCATTTATAGCCACTTCAGTTGAACAGGGACAGCTGGGGAAATTAACAAAAGGCAAGTGGGAGGGAATGAAAACCCAGGAAAAAATATCACAAACTATTCACTCACCTCTATGTGGAATGTTTGTGCAGGTACAGTCTAAAAAAACACACCAAACCACATTTACAAATGGAAGCAATTAAGTTATTCTACTAACAGTTCCTACCATATCAAAAGTACTTGCTCTGCATTTTCATGAGGTTTTGTTTTTTAAAGGAAGCATTAATGAAATGTATTACAAACATGAGGCCTGCTTCTGCTTGTACTTCTCCTGTTATCATGGAGCTGTTCCAATGCTGTTAAAGTCAGTGGGAGGAGTATCACAGTGACAGTACTGGTCTGGACTCACAGGAAAATACAGCAAGTGCTGGCAGGATGACAGAGGAACTGCTTAGTAAGGTCGTTTGTAACCTCTCTATGATATAAGCAGCTGTGTAGTAGTAGCTGTGTTGCAGAATCAGATCTATAAACCAGAGATTATAACTATAGTATCCTCTTAGGCCATTGCTGGGAGAAGATTTTTTTCAACTTTCTGGATTTGATAATTTATAATACTTAAAATGATAGCACTTTATTTTCCAAAAAGAAATGCCCCAAACTGTAAAACTGTAAATTCTGTTATTTTAGAGTTATTATAATGTTTCCTTTAGTTCTTCTTATGGTTGTTTATCACAACTGTGTTACAAAGGAACACTTAGGGATGAACTTTAGTGCTGCCTTTCCAGAGTACTATTCAAACTTACTTTTCAATGTGTTGTTTGTTGTTTGTTTGTTTGTTTGTTTTCTAATTAGAGATGCAAATATGACTTAGGGCATATGGGCTGAGTCCAATGCTGTTGAATTCAAGAATAAGACTCTCACTTGAGGGGATGTTAAATCAGTGACTTTGTCCAAATACTGAAATTTCAGTGTTTTCTTGTGAAGTGTTGAAATACAGGACTCAGTATCAGATCAGATCCAGCTTTCTTGACTGTTTTTCATTCTTGGCTAAGCCTTCAAACAGCTTCTGTTGAAAACAGAAGGTTTGTTAGTGTCTCCAACATGAACAGGTTGGTTAATTTCTGAAGAGTTGTAGTATGAACAGTCTAGAAGATGAAACTCATAAGTGAATATTCTTGTGTTGACAGTCTGCTTACAAAAGCTCAGTCTTGTGTGAAGAAGTCATGCTCTATGAAAATTAGCACATACACTATGAATTGTGGCTGGCAACATTTAATAAATGCTGCACTTTGGGCATGGAACATATGTTTTGTGTGATTTTCCTTTAGTCCTAACATAGACAATGCTAGTTATTGTGAGCTTTCAATAAGAAATCCCTGAAGGGTTAAAACTTTTGACTGATTGCTGTCTTGTCTTTTTTTTTTTTTTTTCCCCCTGCAAAATGCGCTTCAGAGTGCATAATTCTCACTCCTGGACAAATTAAGAAAGGAAATAAATGCCCTTTTCATAACAAATATTTTGTAGCACAACAAGTATTCACCCAATAGCAGTATCAACTAACAGAGCTGGGAAATTTGACCCAAATATCTGCTGAGAGGTGAGCAATAGTAATCAACTAGCACTTTATCTGAAAAGTAAATTATGCATCCAGCCAGACTAACTATGCTAAAATGAGTGGCAGGAGAAGATGTCAAGATTTTTTCTTTATGACCTCCATTGGTATGTGTTGATTTTTTTTGGCATTGCCCCAGGCCCCAAGTGTATACAGTTGAACAAGGGGAAAAGGCAGCAGATTTTATTGATTCATAATATGGCATGCTGTAATGTGCTGAGGGAAAACAAAGGGCTTATGTTAGCTATAAGGTACTGTAATATATATTTAACTGGTATAAATTATAAGATTGTCTCTCCTTAAGAGTACAAAATATAAGGTTGTTTCAGAGAGAGCCTGAAGTAAAAAATTATTAAAGCACTGTCCAAAATAGACAAATTCATCAAACTCGGTTATTAAAAGAACACAAACTTATGTATGAATTATTTGCTCCTGCTCAGTTTTACCAAAGTCTGCCACCATTCCCAGCCTGAGATGAAGGGCAGTTTTGTACTAAAAACAGCACCACGGTACATTATGTGTTGCAGAATGGATCAGGTAATGACTCAGTTTTTCTCCTTGATGCTGTTTTCAGTCAAACTTCCTAAGAGTGGGAAGCATCATTTTCTCTAAAAGTTGAGTTCCTTTTGACTTAATACAGCATGGGATTTCTACAGACACAAATAACTTCCAGAGATCTCTGCCTCTTCCTCTGAGTGCTATCCCGAAATGTATCCATCAGTGTCCTTGAGCACCAGCAGTGCTTGATGCATTGGATGCACTGAACTCTCATGGTGCACAGCAAGGTTTGTTTATGGGACAGGTCACTGTGGCAGATCTATTTTTGACATCAATCAAAACATAAAATCATTGTCAGAGGGAGGTCACAGCACCATTTCTGGGTTTAAATGGCTCTTTGCAGTGCCTTCAGAAGAAAAGAGAACAAAGACTGAATGCTGAAGTGGATGCTGCCATGTAGCATCCAGGATCTCAGTGCATCAAGGACCCACTATATGAGGACAGCCAGTGGGTTACTGTGGCAAGGCATGTGGCAATCAACTACACGAGACAAGATAGAAGCCCTTGGTTGTGTAAAGTTCATAATATGCTTGGGGTGCCAACATCTAAACATCCCCAAACCTATGTTATCTCTTCTGAGCACCAAGAAGACATTTTTCTCGGGAAAACTGCAATTTGTCACATGCATTAATAATTTTTAGGCTGGAATTGATATATGACCAAAGTAAAAGGGCTCCATTCCTCATCAGTTGAATATAAATCCTGAAGTTATACACACAGCATGAAGCACTGTAGAATTTGCCAAGCTAGCTATCTAAAATGTAGCTAAAAGGGGTTATGAATATCTAGGGTGAAATTTTAGCTCACAGAAAAGAGTGGGACCTCTGCCATTGATCCGAACAAGGCTAGAATTTCTCTCTCCTTAGACTCCCTCCCCTTCATCTTTTCACTTTATTAACCATTCTGCTTGCTGTTTGCGTGCATTTTTATTTTACATGGAAAGACTGTATTATGTCAGAAGATAATATTTCACAATTGGCATGACACTCCCTGTCCCTCAACTGCAGTTGTAGCTGCCCGTAGGGAAGCAGCAAGTGGCTAATGGCCAGCAAACTGCAGTATCAAGGAGGGGTTACAAGGGAAGCAGAGCAGCGATGGAGCAGAGGAGGAAAGGGGCCCCTGCCTTGCATTCTTCTATGCGAGACAGGGAGAAGCTGCAGCCATCTGTGCTCTTAGATGCTTCCTTTATGTACTCTGCAATGGTAAAACTGGCTGCTGCAATGGTTGTTCAGGTTCTTTATTTCTCCCTGTTGTTATCCAGGGTGAGCTGCAGCAGTTTGAATCTTCTAACCCACGCATTGCATGTGTTGACTGTGGAGCTAGAGAGCCTCCTCCTAAAGCTGAGAGATAGGTGATCTGTGTTCCTTCAGCTGACATCTTTTCCAAGGGGTGTTTCACCCACTGTGTATGATACTTCACTGGTGACTGGGGAAACACAGCTCATAACCGCACACAAAACACTGCTTCTCTGGACGAAGTCCAGCATTCTGACTTATTGGAGAAAAGCCCCATCTCTTCCTTTGGCAAATCATCCAACCCATTTATCCCTATTCTTATTTCTTTATAAGGGAAATGGTCCTTTTAGTAAAAAAAAAGAAATTCTGTGAAAAATACACTCGGTACGTTTACTGCTTATGTTTCTCTGCTAGCTTTTGTTAACAGTTTCAAGGAAGCTTTCTTCAAGTACAGAAGGCTTTCAGGAGGCAGGCCAGCACTCCAAAGGAACTGTCTAGAATGCTTTGTGCACCCCTTCTCTCACAGCTGTGGTCCCAACAAAGCTGCAGTCCTCAGTGGCATTGCACTGTATCATGTTATATTTGCAGTCCTTCTGGAATGCTTTTTTCCATATACTTTATCCAGAGTTTGGTCATATATTATCTGCCTGACAACTCGACACCTATAAAAATTTATGAATTTGTATTAAGACCAATACTTGATTATGTCAGTGTTTATGAGGCTTCCCATGAGCCCTATATTCTTCAGTTGAATCTAGCTACAGCCCCTCATAATAATAATAAAGCAGGCCATATTTCACCATTTCTCTGTTAACATGACTCACTGCTAGCAATTACAGTAGCTACCAGCTCACACTTTTGTTGATTTTAAGGATTTGCTGCCTTGTAAGGGTCTTTGCTGATCTAAACACATATAGACATGTATTCAGTGGGCCTCCTTAACTGGGATAGAAGTAGCTGTGGGTGCATTTTTCAGTTTTCAGAGAACAGTGTCAATCTACAGTTATTCAAGCAGAAGTGTGTAGTGACTCATAATGAATGTGTAATTGTGGGTTTATGTACTGATAATAAGAAAAAATTGACACCACTATGTCCATTGTGTTTCCAAATGCTCTGGACACAGAAACTGACAGAAAATATTAAGAAGAAAAAGCAAATATGCTTCTTCCTTATGCAATAACCCTCCTCTTATTTCCATACCTTGCCTGTTTGGATCAGCCTTAAGTACTTCATTCTGGGAATTGATAGAGAATTTGTGTGGAGTGCCAGCTGCAGCTCACAGACTCAAGCAATATATCAGTCTTCTTCTGGCTTCTGCCAGGGAGGGTGTTTCACCTAAAGTTAATATTTTACAGTCTGGTTTTGGTGTTGTGCATTTCTTCTATTTTCATTGCCCAGTTTGTAAAGTCAAACCAATGTATACAGGAAAACCATAAAGGCAAAGTAAGAATGTAACATTTTAAACTAGAAGTTTGTGAATCTGGGGGATTTCTAAGATTTATACTGGCAGTGGTAATGCACTACTACTGCTGAGGTAACTATAAGCCGTACAACATGATTGCAATATAAAGATTCTTACATGCTAAGAATGATAAAGATGTTTTGAAAAGTTAATCGGGGAAATAACTTTTTTATATAAATATATGCATTTAAGATAAATCTATACATTTAAAATAAAACAAGCTTCCATATTATCCTAATTCAGGATAACCTAATTACCACAGAGGAAGAATATGGAAGGACACAAACAGTATATGTGAAACATAGGAGCAAATTCCGTTTCATTTCCATTTCTTTAATTCCCATAACATATAGCTATAATATTTCTGTAATATGAGAACTCTACAGGGATAATTTTTACTGGTTTGGAGGATGAGCTTGATAGAAGTTGGCTTCCAAAGGTATAGTTGTGCATAATTTTACAACTCTTAGCAATGAATATGTAATATATACACAACTTCTAGCCAACAGTTATATAGCATTGTAATGTATTTTATGGATATTTAGAGCTATGATGATTCTTGATCTTTTTGGTTCCTTCTGTATCAGATTGTATCTCCAGGAAAAGAACAGATGACTTATACCTAAATTTAAATGATTTTGAAGTTTTAAATTTAACAGATATAGATAACACCAGTACTACTCCCCAGAGATTTTTTTTCAATGTCTCAAAATACTTCATATGACTTAGTTGTCTCAAGCTGGTTGTATTAAAACTCTTCAGGATGATAGGTCATACTTTTCTAAATCAGATTAAATTCCACTCCTATAGAAAGCATTGGTTGCATTTGCAAACCCTGAGACTGCTGGCAACGGTAGTATGTTGCATTTTGGAAAGTCCTGCAGGACATATCCCCATAGCCTACAAAAAGCAGGGATTTAGAAAGTGGAGCAAAAAGAGAGAAATTGATAGACTATTCTATGGGTATAGATAAAACCTATCATTCCTAGGTATAGATGACCCTATCACTCCAGGAAACTTCAGTGTTCTAAAGCAATCTTATAAACCAATCCTGACATTTGCCCTGACAAAAATGTGGTCAGTGAAAGATCAATGGTTTTGAAAATGATAAAAAATTAAAAAGTTGGGATCTAGATTCACAAGAACAGTTAAAAAGTCAGGAGAAGGTGATTATTGATGCTTTATACCTATCCCAGTGGAAAAATTAGACAACCTTCCTCTTTCATTCAGAGTTTGGAATCCATATCTTTCATTTTGTAAGAAAATTTCCTAACTGCTTAGATGGTCAGGATATTTTCATCAAATTTCTACTTTAAATATTTCAAGAAAGGAGTGGAATGCACATTTTCCTTGTCTACATAGTGCTCTGACTACTAGGTAGAGAATAAAAAAAATGCCAGGGTTATTTATTTCTCTTCCTTATCCTTGTGAATGAGATAGATTGTAAAACTTGCCTTTTACTTCTTTTGAAAGTTTTCTGAGCTTGATCTAATTCTTACCCACAGTTTCTATGGTGTAGATGTGGCAAGAGGTAGTAGCATTCACTTGTACAGGTATATACATCAGAGCTGAAATACAGCACACTCCAGCTTGTGTTCTCTCTCTCTCTGCTACTTTCTCTCCTACAGTTAAAGTCAAGATAGTTTTTTGCATGGCCGTGTAAAGGTCTTACGGGATAGTAAGGCATATTTGGCTGACTGTGAAAAGTTGACCTTCAATCTATCTATATAATTAGCAAATAAATAATTTATTTCACTAGCATAAATCATGTTCTTTCACAGAAAGATATAATCAAGTTAGTATCATTAAATTTTATAAAATATAAGGAACTAATTTCAAGGTCAAGATAGAAATGGCCTTCCTTTTAATTATTTTGCTATTACTGACTTCCTTTACTTTTATTGCACTGTAATTGTTAACCAGAGACAATTGTAATTTAAAATACGATTTCCCTAGATAAAAACTGTAAAAAATGGTATTAGGCACCGTGCTTTATATATGCTAATAAGAGCTTGTAACATCTCCACCTTGTGGTTGTTTCTCAGAGTAACGAGCCTGAAGTGCTGAATCTCAAGTGGTAGATCTTTTTGGCTTTGTGACTCAACACAAATATCATATATTGAGAGATTTTAGCTACGAGATTCCTATACAAAAAATACCTGTTGTTCTCACTTTAGATTAAAATCAGTTCTTTTTTCATGTTTATGTCAGACATTATTTAAATTTTATATTTTAGATTACGTCAGTAATTAGTCAGGGCTAAATGACTTCAGAAGCAAATATAGGATCAGTGAAACTCCAGTTTGAAAGTAAGTGTTTCTTTCATTAAAAAATGCTATCAAATGAAATGATAAGATGACCCAAGGGTTGTGTCAAGAAGATGAATTATGTTTTATTCATAAAAATAATTACAAGTATCCTCATATTTAATGAAAAGAATGTGCATTATACACAATAATATTCACAGAGTTGAGCAAGGAAGTGTTAAATAGACTTAATAAAATAGTTAAATAGTGTTCTGTTTCACAGGCAGAAAGCTAACGGAAGAGAGAAAATACCCTTTCACAAGGTCGCAGGGTGAGACAATGATGGAAAGAAGACTAACCCCAAATTTCTGTTTTACAGTCCCTGGTGCTTTACTGTTAGATCTGCCATCTCTCATCTTGATTTGCTATATTAATAATAACAGGAAATTGTCAACTCTTAAGAAACCTCAGATCACAGGTATTAACTCAACACAAGTTGCAGAAGTTGAGCTGTTTTTTTTTTTACCTTTTCAATTTGCAAATGTAAGAAAAATGTCCCATGAGATTTCTGGTATTTCCCTGATCACAATCAGACAGAAGAATTAGGGCATAAGCTCTTTTGGGGTACTTTGTCACCTGTGCACACCAGAATTTTAAAATTCCAGGACAGGCAAATTGATAAGTGTAATTATGTTATTTAGGCTTTCTAAAATATCAGAAATACTTTGCCTTGATATTTTAGATGAAGGTGTCCCACCTCTTATTTTTAAGTTACAGTTCTCATTGTAAGTATGATTTTAATTTCTCTTTATTATTTATGACTACTTCACCTTTCTCGATAGAAATCTTTGCTGGCTTTATTTTAGTCATTGTAACTTACTCTATAGCATATCATTTGTGAAAGCCTACTCAGCAGCTTCTTGCAATGCATTATGTAAAGGGAGAATGATAAAGTAATTTGACACAATGGTATGAATATAAGAAGCAGCACTCCTTCCTTCTCCATTTGTGGAGATATCTTACTGCCAGAAAGGCTGTATTAGCTCTGGTCACTGACCTTCTATTGTTGGGGTTTTTTTGGGGGGGGTCCTCACACCACTAAAAGCAGTACCTTTCTTTAAAGAAAATTTACAGATCCTGTAACTGCTGTGGTAGGATCTGGGGAGATGCCCTGTCACACTCTGTTGATTTTTCTTTCCATCTCTGTGACTCATACTGAGACAGACAGTGGTACCCAAAATTCCCCATTCCTACCAGGCTGTGTTCAGTCCCTGAGCTAAGAGAAACCATGAGTGGAAATAAGCACCTGTCTATTAATAGAAAGAATGAGACACATTTGTTGTTTGGGTTTTGTTGGGTTTTTTTGGTTGGTTGGTTGGGGTTTTTTTTCTGACAGAACTCCTTTTTAATGTCCTCAGTGTCCTACTGAATATTAACCCACAGAAGGTCAAACCTTGGAGGGCTGAAAGGCTCCAATACATCTCTTCTAGCTCCATGAACCACAGGTAGCAACAAAGCTGTCTCTAGTGAAAAGACTATAAATTGGGATTTTTTTTTTTTTCCTATATGAGTAACTTTCTGTAGGCACCAAAACTTGTGTGGTGTGATTCTTTGTGGCAGCCTCAGAAAAGCGTCAGTTTGGGTACAGCTATGTTTGTATACTCAGAGCTGGTAACAGAAAAACCCCCAAAGATATTTTATTCTCCTGTGAGAAGTGACTTGTCCCAGTGAGCATGTGAATAAGATTTTGAATAGCTAGAAAGTGCTCGGTAATGACAATCCAAAGTAGTCCAAAATGTTAGAAGAAAGGGCACTCTATGGAAAATGGGACTGACAAAAGGTGAAGTCTTGGGGAGCTTTTGTTGAATTCAGAGATCAGCTGAGATATAAGTCTGACAGAGTAGGAAAGGCAGAGGTTTTGACAACGGTAGCACAGGTTATATCATGTGCATATGTAGTCTATGCTTCCCAAGCAGGAGGTAGAGTTTTGAGATGGAGAAAAAAGCTGGAAGGAGGAGATGTGAGGGTGGCAGATGATGAGGAGAAGCAGTGAGTGTGGCCAAACATGGAACAGATTAATCCAGCTGAAAATAGATGTCTTCACGGTAGAGGTATCAATATCTGAGCTAGTAATCCCTGCCTCCTTAATGGGGCACTCAAAAGATTAGTCAGAGAGGATGTATTCCTTGCTGATAACTTCACACAACTGCTTTCTAATTGTCAGCATGTGAACTATTCATGGACTTTATAGTGAGTACAGAAGAGGAGGCACTCTGCGGGCATGGCTGATGCCCCCATGAAGTAGTCACGTAAAGGAAATCATAGACAAATCATGCTAAAGTTTCTCTTTTCCCTAATGACTACAAAAAGAATGCATCTGATAGATCAAATACAACATCTGAAGAATGGTCTGTGATTTAGGCTAGAGAAACCATGTCCAAATTAGGCGCTTTTCTCAACAGTGAAAAAGACCTACAACTTGCTGAAGGACTTCAGTTGCAGGGCTGCAAGGCCACCTGTCCTGGCTGCCCTTTCCCCCAGGTGCTGGCTGTATAGTATGGTGTAACCCCAGCTCTCGTGTTCAGAGCTGTCCAGACCATTTACTAGTCTTCTTAAGATTAGGTACTGACGATAGGAGACTGAGCTCAATGTCACAGTTTGATTTCTGAAACAGAATATCCCAAATAGCAAATGCGGTCTGGTGTTTGTACTTCACGCGCAGTACACTTTTGAGCACCATATGGCAACTAAGCCATACTGCCCTGCTTCGCTGGCATGATTTCAGAACGCTACTGTATTAAATAACCATGGAGCTTTGAAGAGCAGATCAGTTGAGGGATGGGTGGGCAAACATTAAAAGGCTAAAAAGGTTTGTTCAAATAACACATTCAGATGCTTGTTGAGAAATAATTGGTCTGGAAATCAAGCTTCAGTGCCTCCTTGTCTCAGATGTTTGTAATGCTGAAGGGAAACCACACCTTTCAAACGCGTGCTCTGCTGAAATTCAGTGTGGTTCCAAACAGTTTAGAAATGTTAAACTTTTCTGCATTTTTTCCAAGAGCAAAAATTTTGCCCCATTCTGTTTGAAGAAGTCTGCCTGACAGTAATTAAAAGCAGCATGTAGCAACAGTGCAGTTGTCGTGAAGCCCCCTAGGTGGTCCTGAAGACCACAGACATTTGCCTACTGCGGGCTCCAGTGGGCAAGGGCTAGTGGCAATGCTCCCATGAACAAGAACGCCCTGGGCAGCCCTGACTCAGGCAATGCTGCCTGTGAAGCTGGATGGAGCTGTGCCTCAGCAAGGGCTGCAGGGTTTGGCCCTAAACACTTCCAAACAGGACAGGCGCTTCAGCCCAGGAAACGCTCTGCACAACAGGCCATCACCCCTAGACCTGCCTGATGTTAGTGGTACGTGGATACCATGTTAATCTACTGCCCCACTGTAGCATAAATCTGAAGTTAGCGTCAACCGTACTTGCTTAGCCAAACCCTCTTCAAGTCTTACTCATCCTGTAGGCTGAGAAATGCTTAGAATAGTCAAAACCTAAAATGTTTATTTTTATTCAGTGAAAGAATCTTAATCAGGTTTCAGGGGGTTGTGGGCTGTGTGCACATATGCACAAAATTGAGTTAAGGAAATAAGAAAAGTCAACTCTGTGGTGTTCAATATGATGTGACAAAGAGCATAAAGGCATATATCTTGTTCTCTGACTCCATTCAGCCATGTGTAAAGTAGTAACTGGAGCACTTCCCTTCCAAGCTGCTCTAAGGGTTAGCTGGTCACCTTCTATAGCACAGCTTGCAGTACTCCTGGTGCAAACCATTAAGTGGGGTAGAACAACATCATGACAAAAATTTGAAAGCAGACTTTTTCTTTAGAGTTGAAGGGAAGTTTCATTTAAAACAATTGCTAGTATGTTGTGCAACCATGCTGATTATGGAGATTTAGATCTATTATCCCAGGATTTTTTGAAAGACACTTCCTGCAGCAAAGAAAATACAAATATTAAGTTTTGATGTTTATTTAAATTCATACTTCATCTTCTAGAATGGATATTTGAGGTATTTAAATGAATATATAAAGTTCAGAATTAGAAATTTTCTGAAATGAGATTGAGATTTTTATACTGATGATGCTAGGACTCTAAAAGAAAACAACGTTCCTTTTGTAATTAAGCAGAGGAGCTATTTATACTGCTGGCTGCCAGCTGCATTCCAGTACAAAGTGCACTCATGGCATCAATTTAAAGGGCATATGTTGGAGGCAAACACACAAAAGCAGTTTGGAAAGAGGTATGGAGTAAAAGTTTCTGAAGTAGCTAAGTCTTGTCAAGGAGTGAAACTTCAAGGACACTCAGCTGACTTTGAAAATTTTACCCAACTTTACCCGAAACAGAAGATGACTTAAAGTTGGCCGCAATCCTCTGCAGCCGCAGAAAATTCTACACTTTTGGGATAGGTTGTATTCAAGTTACTCCAGATGTACTTGTTCCCATGTTAGAAGGACATCCTATTTGATTTGAACTATTTGCTTTGACTTCAAAGGCAGAAGGATTAAGTCCTGAGTCATTCCTCAGTAGAAGACTCAGAAATTTATTTACCCCTTTTAATGAGGCTATTTTGCTTTCTTCTTGCAAATTTTAGCTTCCATACTTACTTTGCTTTAGGTGTGTAATGTGAATTATTAAAAAAGCCTGTCTTTAGGAGAGCAAAGCATTTTTTCTTTAAGTTCACAGTTTCTACTAGGCTAAAAAGGAAAAAGCCTAAGTCTGCCCTCGAGTGTGTACATTTTACTGCATAGTTGAAACCAAATTCTGCATGGAAATATTTTATCAAGTACCTTATTTTTCTACACATTCCTGGAGGACCTGCAAAGGAGGAGCTTGTCAGCTAAATTGAAAACATACTAATAAAGTTAAAAAGTTAATGGGAGACATTTGCAATTTCCCAATAATTTTCCTAGTGACTTAAACTCGAAATAACTGTGTATACTTCTGCTACTGTTTTCCTTACATCTTTGTATCAAATGACATGCAGAAGAATTAGTGCCGGATATCTACCATTTGTCGCACACCTATCAAATTATAGTTTTACTCAGCAAACTTACAGTTCAGGTGGCCAGATCTATGTTTGTCTGGGAGGCTATTTTCAATTACTTATAAGTAATAATGTGTGTTTTATAACTCAAACCACTTGTATAAATAGAGCTTAAAACCTTGTGACTGAGGCAATAAAATAGAAGCAAAGGTTTAGCTGTTGTAACCTACTATGCAGTCCATTTAAGGGCAGTGGCTGCAATATAGTTCCACACTCTGGGCCACTTTTGTGCTAACCAGACAATATAAAAATACTCTTTTTTTTTTTTTTTTTTTTTTCCATATAACTGGGATAATTATTATCCTCATAAAGCAGTTGTAATGATTGCTGCTGCTTTCAGTGAGCCTTGGTTAGTTATTGCGAACCAAGACACTTCCACGTGCTTTGCTAAAGGGTATGGGCTGACAGTGTTACCTTTGCCTTCTATCTCCAGGCTTGCAAAAGGGTGCAGTTTAAATATACGATTTTCATTTAAGGCTAAATCTGCAGGGCTTGGTTAATTCTGTCTTATGCTCTGTGTTTTATTTCCACATCTTACGTTCTTCTCTGTCTTCTTTCCACTTCTCCGTTTACTATGACTAGACTATCGTATCTGACTATCACATGGCCAGTCATGTATTTATACAAACTAATGCTGGCATCCTGACTGAAAGGTCAAGAGAGAAATAGTTTTGATGAACCCACCAGATATTTCAAAGGTTATCTTTTGTTTTTCATTCCCTTCAGAATAATTTTTTCTGTTTTATAAAATTTGTGTATTTGCTAGATCTTTTTGACCTCAGGAAAAAAAAACTATAAAGTGACATCTTATTCCTTTCTTTTATCTGCCTTAAGCCTCCAAGAACATTCTTCTGCATTCTTGCCTTGACTGATAATATCTTTTCTAGCTGCTAAAGAGCTGACAGAATATTACAGGGGTTGCACAGTACTGAACCCTTCTTATTTAGGTTTGGCCTGAATGCCAAAAATGTTGACCTTTTCTGTATTTAATATGGCTTAGAAGAGGCATCTTTCCAAGTCTTAATATAATCTACTGCTGAACCTTCTCGTCCTCCTCCACTTCCCCTCCCCTTCGATCTTCTAGCACTCCTAGTTCAGTCTATGGGATACAGACACCCTGCATTGCCTGGCATATCCTTTTACAGACATCCCAGGGATTCAGGAATTCTTTTGAATTCCTTAAGAGCTGCTGTATTTGTAGTAATAGTCAGGTTCTTTTATCAGTTTCTGATATCAATCTCTGTTTATCTTTAAGGATTTAATGGTCTTTTAGTGTGGGCAGCTCATTTCTTTCCCACACAACCTTTTTTTTACCTATTGACTTTTGCCCATCAGTTCTTTTGAGAAAAATCTTTAGAAAGAGGACTTGGCCTTCTCCTAAACAACATATAATAGAAACAGGAATATAAAATATAACTTAACTTTTTACTTATATTTGTTATGAATGGGTACATCTAATAGTATCCCAGGCCAAATACCTTAGCTGAGCTATGTCCATTTAAATATTTTTTGTACAAGAGCGATTAAACCAGGCAAAATTTGAATGAAGTTTTATGATCTGGATTGTTTCTAAAACATAGTGAAAATGCAAACACTTCAGATAGCTGCCTTTGGGTTTGGTTAGGTTTTGCAGTTGGACTAGATGATCATTGCAGGTCCCTTCCAGCTGAAATATTCTATTATTTTGTTCTGTTCAGTTGTATTCTATTCTATTCTGGATATTACTAAGTTGCCATTTTAGGCTGTATACAGGGTGAATGATACACTTATTGGCTTGCTAAGCCTTTTGTTTTCAAGCTACGAAATCTAATTATACTAAAGTTCTAGAAAAGTTTTGAAAATTGGCATGCACCATAGAAATTTTTGTAAATAATCTCTATCATTTATCACATGACTTTGTTTGTCTTCACAGTTGCAATGTATTCACAGTGATGTTTGCTGCTAAACAGACACCTCTTTTGAAAGCAGAATCTGGTTTTCAACTTGAAGAGTAATTCCTGTAATATTCCATTATAAAATTCTAGCTCCCAGTGGACCAAATGTTACAACTTTTACAGCTTTTATCCCACTGTCTTCTGCTTGATTTGCCACCCTACCTGGGTACTGAGGAAAGTGGTTTTGTAAGCCAGCAAAACAGAGCCATGTCCTGGGCCAGCTTGCTTCCAACAGCTATCCCCCATGAATAAAAGTACTTGGATAATTTCTCCAGATATATTTTTTCAAACATAAAGATGCACATCTCAAAAGTCAGTACCATTAAAACTAATTCTTTTGAGCCACACCCAATCCATGCCAGTGCTGGAAATATACTTTCAACCCAACAGTACCCAGCCTATTCTTATTCTCCACAGGGTTGTGGAAAACTCCCCAATAAGGGCAGTAACACAGCCTATGGGAAAATCATGCCAAGCAGATGTTAGGGTATAATTTCTGATGAGAAATCATATGGTCCCCAGAGATTAATTCCTCATTCTCTCAGTATATTTAATCTTCCTGATGGAACAAGCAAATGCAATACAATACAATGGAAGGGGTTTGCCTTTTTCTTTGTACTCAGTGTTAAGTTTGTCCTATTAAATCCTGAAAAAGAGACTCCTTTTCAAGCATAAAGACACTCAAGGGGAAAGACATCCCTTGTTCTAATTGACTGTATTATGCTTCAAGTTGAAATGGCAAAGATTTTGGGGACTTCAAGGTGGGTAATGTAACACGATGGAGCTTCACTCTTTCAAATTTTCTTTTCATCATTACCTTCTCATTTCTTTCTCTCTTTCCTGTCCTTCTTTTCTTACTCTACCTATTTACCTTCTTGTAATACTGATCAAAAAAATCTCATTCTAGCTAACATGGAGCAATTATCCCATGCCAGCCTTCTGCCTATGTTATACCAGTAACATTTCCAACAGCATGGGATAAACTTCCCAAAGAAAATTCTGTTTTGCAGTCTGTAAGACTCACGAAAAGAACTTGGCAGATGAAGCATCCAGCTGTGTGTGTTCCCCTGACAGTGAGCTGTTGTAAGGTCAGCAGTCATCTTCAGAGTAACAGCCAAGAAATATAGAAGCACTCATGGATGAGTCCACATGCAGTGATTCAGAATTCATATTAGGCATTATCAACACATTTTAGGTGTATTTCTCTATAAGCTCACATCAGTGTCTGCCCTTTCTAAACATGGAGAGTGGGAAGTAGGGAGGGAAAACTCAGTTTTAGCTGTAAATCTTGCCTTTCTAATCCCACTGACCCATGATTATTCTTTCATGCTGGGCAGATACATTACTTTTGAATTGTGTCCATCATATGATTAAAACTTATGGAAGGAATGTTGCAGTCCAGGAACACCTCATCCTATTTAATACTCTGGGTTTTTTTTTAACTTTGTACTCCTTACCATGTGACAGTCTTTGTAATTGTTTTGAGGCTGCTCTCTAAAGTTCTTCATGAGGGAAGCATTAGAATCAAGCATTCAAGAATAACTTCACAGAAGAGATTTTTTTAACTTTCACCACTAAGTCATTAAATAGCTAGAACTTTATATAATTTGAAAGTTCCACTGTCAAATTATTTAGCAGTTTCCAATTAAGTAGCTCATTAACTAGTCAGTTAATTAGAACTTATTTTCTACAGTGGCTTGCAGTGAGTTACGTCAGACTGAAACACCATCCTTTGTTCT
>JANIJG010001945.1:37900-62178 GCA_024611175.1 Megaceryle torquata | reverse complement strand
CGGAAAAAAAAAAAAAAAACCCCCCCCCCCCCCCCCAAAAAAAAAAAAAAAAAAAAAAAAAAATTTCACTGTCATTACACCAAAAGGAAGGTCTTGCACTAGTTAAACTCTGCTGTAATGTTTGGATTTAATTACAGTAGGCCAAATTCTGCTCTAAGATACACCAGTCAGCTTGGGTAAGACTTGGCATAGAGGGGACATTTTCAAATCTAATACCATGGGTTTTTTTATAATACCATGCCAAATAGGGCATAATATATATTTAGAAACTTTCTCATTTATAATAATAAAATGCTCTTCAAGATGATTCATATTAAAAGAAACAATTGTTTTGGCTTACAGGACATATTTGTAACTATGTGTAGACACTTATTTGGATGCAGTTCAGCAGCATGTAAATTCAGAACATGGATGTGTGCCAGTGGCAGGGATGAAAAAAACTCTCAACAAAGTGAGCTGTTGCTCAGTAGCTGTTGCCTGCTAGCTCAGAGTTCCCTATAGCTTCACAAAGATGAAGAGCTGGAAGGGACCTCTAGAGGTCATCTGATCTATACTTCTGCAGAAGGATAAATTCAAACTGACAAGGACAGACATCTGTCAATGATGGTTTAATATGATTTGAAAACAGTTTTGAAAGAGAAATCCCATGTCCTCACGTATTCAGTAGTTTTGCAGGTAGATAAGCTTTTCCTGTTGGCTAATATGAATGGCTTTTGATGCAAATTAAGCAGATTTCTTCTTTTTCTTTCCACTGTGGTCAGGAGGAACAGCTGATCATGTGCTATCCCTCACTGGAAAGCTGTCAGTTTACCTCCTTCTTACTTGTTGCTCTCCTTGAAGTGCTTCCCCGGTTATCTCCATGTCCTTCAGTTGCAGTGCCAAAAGCACCAGCTGATCAGCAGGGAGGAGAGTAATATAATTTTGTCCCATAGGTTGCATATAACTTTTCTCAGTTTGCAGTAGGCTCACATTTAATCCATAATCCACCATGAACCTCACATGCATCTACCTGTACTGATTGTTTCCTTCAGATTTTAGATAATTTTTCCTACTTGTCAAGATCCTTTGCATCCTAATTTAGCCCTTCAGAGAGGTTTGTGACACCTTTCTGGTTATAATACCCAGTCCATTATCCAACACATTAACTTCTGAAGAAAACTGGGCCTGGGTAGATAATGCTTGAATGGTTCCATATTTTTAAGAGTGAATGCTGGCTAATTACTATTTTAAAGTCATATTTCACTAATCTGTGTACTCCTAATGTGACAGTTTCACTACAATCTATTTTAATTTAATTAATATAGCATCAAAAGCCTTTCTAAGGACATAATTATACTGTCATTTTCTCCTAACCAGCTAAAAATCAGATTCTTTCTTTCCTTGCATGGATGCATCATTTACAGGGCAAAATAAAAATAAAAATTAAAAAAAAAAATTTTTTTTTAAAGCTGTATACTTAAGATGCACATTCCTAAGAAATAATGTTGTTAAATCAAAGGTATTACTGCTCCTACTTTGCTAACAGGCCGTGTATTTATTAAAATAGATGAAAAACTGTTACAGTTATGAACCTGTAAATGACTGGTGTAGTATGTTATTCCAGTAATTCTTGGGGGCAGAAGGGAATGTGATCAATATTATGAAAGTTATTTGTAGTGCAACTTGCCATCTTTCTGTCAAAATCAAAAAGAGCCTGTAAGGACAATAATTCTGATTTAACCCTTTTTATACCCTTCTCACCAATCTGAAAGCAGGGAGCACTCTGAGCAGAAAAAGTTGTTCTGCCTTGAGCTGTGCTTTCTCCCCTCTCCCCTTCTACCTTCTCACATCACTCATAGCAAAAGAAGCATTTTAAGCTATGTTTTAAGAAAAGCTGCTAAAGTATTGTCCTGTGGAGAACATGATTTGATGTAGCCCAGAAGGTCACAAAGCTACTGGCTCAGCAAATGTTCTGTTTGATTTTACAAAGCTTCTGTCTGAACTTCTCTGACTTCTCCCTTCCCCCTCCACTTCATGCATTCAGCTTAAAAAATATTTGATGAAGGTTTGGGTTTTGGTTTGTTGTTTTTTTTTTTTTTCAATGATTATACTTTTTTAATTCAAAAACAATTGATATTTTAACATAATTATATATGATAAATGGTATGAAATTTGCTTTAATTTCCCATGTATCTACACAGGGAAGTATACATAAGTTGTCCAGGTATCTCACCTTGACTCCCTTGAGGGTTACAGAGGGATGAATGGGGAAAAGAGGAGCACAAAGGGAAGGTAAGAACCTAGTTGTCTGACCTTCACGTCCATGCCTTTATATTTAACTTGCAAACTAAGGATTAATTTAATACAAAATCAGAAAGGTACTTACCCAACTCCTTTTGGTCATAGATATAAATTGTTTATGACTGGCTGTACTTTTGCTGACTGCCCAGAATCAAGGCAGACACTGTGTACTCCTTCCTACTCCCCGTATCACTAGGAGTAAACTCTAGTTTCTGGTGAAACACCTTAAAGGCAAAACATGGCCAAATGGCAGATTGAGAAAATGAGGCCTCTTCAGAGATAGGTCTTAAATCTACATCAGTGCTCTGTTTTTTCTATGGCATCTGCCAGAAATGGAAATATATTGGGCATAAGCCATCTCTCCTAGAATCTTCTTGCTGTTAATAAAGTGTCACTTATTTACTTAATCTCTGATCTGTACCTTGTAAAAAAGTTTACTTTATAACCTTCAGTGATGGGGAAGTGTATCCCTTCTGTTGGTCTTTTGATAGACCACCTTGCAATTCATTGACCCTCTGCCTTACGACAAGAGGAACTTTTCCAGAAGCACAAATAATCAGATCTCTTGTACTGCGTTCCCTGTCTCCTCAAAGAATCTTTAATCATTAACTCCATCTTTGGCTCTTACTCCTCCATTGCACATTTCAGTGTGTATTTACTTTCATAAATATGTATTTCAAAAATTAAAATTGAGAGCAGCTTTTATATTTCAGTTACCAGCACTAGGGATCAGCTTTGTACTGTAGGGTCTCCTTCCTGTGTCTGCCCCTGGCTTTGCTCCTAGTGCTGTGACTTTATTTCTCTCACTGTTTTGCCTTGACCACCTGCACCAACTGTAAATTGGTCTGCAGCTGGCATGTCCCATATGCTTCCAGCCTTATGGTCCAAGAATATTGTCCTAAACCAAAATCCATTGCTCATATGAGATCTTCTAAAATAGACATGCCAATTTCACCACCTTTGCCTGTGGTGTGTATTTAACTTGGCTTCTCCATGCTGGAGTGTTTCAGATACTGAGTAACAATGGGCAGCAGGTTGGTGAGAAGTTAAGAATGAGAAAATAATGTCACATTAATTTATGTTTCAAAATAATGAGAGAGTCTGTGAATTTGCCAGGTGGACTTTAATGCTGGTTTGAGGTAGCTTCTTATGAATACTTAGCAGATTAATTTGCTACAGGAGTGGATAACAGGGTCCTGAAGTTGTAAGTGCAAGGGGATTCCTTCATGTGATTAGAATGTCCCAACTGCTAAGCATGTCTTGCTTATCAAATTAACTTTCCCAAACTCACAGGTTTTGTGGACAGCAATCATCACTGTGACACATTTGAAAAAATACCTATCAGTCTTTGACTGTTGTTGTAATATAAAACTAATATATAGCAGTACCCATGGACAGATCACTTTATCTAGAAAGCAAGAAGTTTTCACAAGAAGGATTTAGTATGTGTCTCAACATATTGAAGTGAACCAGACAAACAGATAAGGATGATGGACAGACACTGCTTTTTATGCAAGTGGAATGCTATTTAAAGAAGTTCAAAAGAGTATCTATTGAGCATAATTGAATGGACCCCATCAAGTTTCATTTTTCTGATACTTTTCAAATTAGATAAGAGTAAATTATGAAATAACAGCAAAGAGGATATAACATCCCTGGCTGTCATTTTGGAATAAATTCCATCTTAGGTTATTGTATGAAAAAGTGTGGTGACTATCAAAGGTGAGTATCAAAGGTGTAATTCAAAATGGGGAGGAGCCACCAAAAAAAAAAAAAAAAGCCCAAATTATTTTAAATGGAAAATATTTTTAAGTGGTCTAAAAGATCGTTTTCTTTGAAAGACTGTATGTTCTTTACATGTTCTCTTCCCTCTACAATATTTCAAGTATGCCAGTGGGCTGGGTGAAAACCAGTTATCTCACTGTATTTATGATGCCTCTTCCATTTGAACTCAGCAGGTCTTTGCCATAAAGTGAAAGGTCTAAAATCTTTGTCCTGCTTCTCCCCAGAAGAAAAAAGAGAACATTACAGTGGGACCAAATCATTGTACAATGCAGTCAGTATTCATTGTCTCCCATGTATTGTCATCTGGCCAACAGAAACAGACATCCCAGGTCGCTCAGAGGATGTAGCATATTCATCACAGAAAGCCTATGATCTCAAGTGAGATGAGGTGGTTTCACAGATGCACAATTTACAAAAAGCCCTAAAGAAAGCGTGCAGGCAGTTTACACTTTATGTATTGGTATGCATAACACTGACTGTGATGTGGGTTTGCAGATGCAGCCTTCCCTTTTATAGAACAGAAGAAACACAGATAAAAGTTCATATCGTTACCTGTCCTGACATACTGGCTTTTGAAATGAACAGTGGAAGGGTACTAGTACAGGTTACAAAAATATAGCAAGGATAGTATTATTTATATCATGAACTATTTTAAACCACCAGTCAGAGGGTTGAGTTACCAGCAGCAGGTTTTCTAAGGGAACCCTGAGGCTTTGCTGACCCCAGGGAGATCACAGAGTCACTCACTGTTCCTTGACAGGTGGCCTATCTCCCTGCATCCCTGCCTGTGGTACACACAGACCAAGAAGGGTGGCTGCACAAGCACCTCACCATGCTCTTGGCTACTCTTTCTTCTCTGACATCATCCCATACTACCGTGCTCCCAAAGTCAGCTCCTGATGGCCACAGGCTGATGGGGAATGTACAGCCTCCCCACCAACTGCAGCTTTCCCTGGGGCTATATATGTCAGAGAGAGAGGGCCTCAGACCTGAAATTCAAAATGCAGGCTTTTACTTTGAATATGGCTTTATTGATAACCACAATATAATAATAAAACCCTAAAGTTTTCCCATGTGTTTGCCCTGTTAAAGATCCCACAAGATGTGTGTGATGCCATTGTCCTGGCGAGGACTTTCTGGAGCCACTCGCTAGCATGACTTGGCACTGATCATGCACGATAATATGCAGAGGGCTCGGCACCCCAGGTTTAGAGTTACTCAACCAAAATGCTGCATACTAAAATCTGCTAATATCTTGTGTAATCCTAACAAATGTCAGCATTGCTGTAGAAAGCTACAGGACACTTAGGAATTTTCTGGATACCATTTTATTATATATTCAGCTTCAGTTGTCCATAAAACATTTGGCAGTTCTTACATGTAACTTTGCATTACCTGCAACCTTGAATTTTAAACTGAAATCCATGTGTAATTGAGTTTCTGGAAACAACTGTCAAATTAGAGATTCTTTTCTTGTGTGTTTGCATATGTTTGGACAGAGATAATTTTATTGGTATCCTGAGGGCCAGCAAGCTGTTGGGATAGAGTGCAATTGAATTGTTACCAGTTTCTGGAACCTTACCCTCTCCAGAATAACAGCTGAGCTGGGGGGGCCTCGTTCTTGGCTAATTGTTAGACAATACTTTTTATTGTAGTTCTTTCATAGTGAGCTGGTATCTCACCCACAAATAGCACCTGAAGATCAAAAGAAATATAAAAGAAACTTCCCTCCTTTGTTTCATGCTGGCAAAAGAGCAGAACAAAAAAATATCCTTTTTTTTTTTTTTTTTTTTTTTTCCTCATCCCTGTCTTTCTATTTAGGAGTCTCACGGTATATTAGAGTATGTCTTTACCATTCAGGGTATGGTCTCAAATCTGCTACCCCTGTAGCAATTAATCTTGCAGGAATGTAGTAGCAATATGGAGAGCTGAACCATGAGACTTTGTAAGTGGGAAGGAGGTATCTGACTTAAACCAAAACTGTTTTCACTCACTCACACTCTGTCACCCACATACTTAAAAGATCCAAGTTGCATTTGTCCATGTAATCCGCTAGCATGCAAGCACCAAGACACACGTGTCCAGGCAGTCTGACCAGGGTTCCTGGCAGTGACCCAGAGGACGAGACATCAGCTATCAAGTCTTTAAGAGATCTGGTCTTTTCTTTGGATGGCAACCACATCTGCCACCGTGACCTTTGGTAGCAACAATCAGCAGAAGTTCTGTACCTGCCCTGCAGAGAGGCTGTCCTCACTGTTTGCGCACATGGAGGGTTTTTACAGTGACAGGCTGGGAATTCCTGGATCATTCCCAGTTCTTCCATGCTTGGTAGAATGGTCTCAATATGACTCCCAGTATAATTGATTCAGTAAGAAAAAATAAAAAGGTCTCGTTATGTCTATAAATAGATCTAAATCCTAGCTCTAAATCCTTAAATCTACATACAAGTCTGGAGTGAATACGCTGGCAAGTCTGTGTGTTTATGTTGTTTTTCTAACCTCTCCCCCAACAGTTTTGATATGGTTCTGTGTTTTGACCCACAAGACCATGAGTGGATTTTGATTTCTAGCAGTTATGCCAAACACCAGCAAAAGGATCCCTCTGGTTGCTGTTTGACATATCAGTCTTGAGGATTGGTCTCATTTAATATTCTTATCAGAGTTTGAAGTTCTTCAACTTCTGATGGATTGATACTTCTGAGCTTTAAATAACAATATTATGTAATATGATCTTTCATTTTACCACTTCCCAGAAGGTGACCAAGAGAGACAGACTTTTGGATTTTATAAGGTGTCTTTTCTTACTGTTCTTTTGGGTTGTTTTTTTTTTTTGACAGAGAGGCTTAGCTGGAAATAAAAATCCCCTACTAAAACCAGTATAGAGCTTCACACTCATTAGATTAACTTTAGAAAAACTTTCTACACATTGGAGGCCTGAAAGAGTTTGCTGGGTGCTGCCTTTAAGTGTTAAAGTCCCTAAACCAGTATGTTCTTGAAGCCTTTCCCTGTTCCTGCCCACGGTATATGTGGTGGGCTGTAAGGTTGTCCAATCCAACCGCTACAACCAACCTCAGGGGAGTTTTACTCTCTTAAAATGTATTAATTGAAGCTAACGAAGGTCCCTCCGTGCCGTTCAGGTCAGCCTTCTGTATTAAAGAAGGAACAGGGGGTCTCCGTGTGCTTCATCGGAGGTTCAGCCCTTCACGACACTCGTTTTGGTCTCAGTCCCTTGAAGGCCTTGCGCTGCTGCCCGGCCTCCACCATTAGATGGCAACAGCTCCCCGGCTAAACCCGCCGGGACTGACAGCTGCGGTAGACGGATAGAAAACCCAATTTCCTTTCCTGTTCCCAAATGCCTTCCAAACCCCGGGCCCGGATCCTGTTTCTGCTTTGGGAGTGGGGAGCTGGCGAGCCCCGAGCGATTCCCAGCCCTCTGCCGTGTCCCATTTCCCGACCCCTCCGCCCCACGTTGGACCCTGCTGCAAAAAACACAGGAGGCAGCCAACAGGACTGCGCTCCTCCCCAGAACAGGCGGCAGCTGGGTTTTCTGTGCTAATTATTGCTTTTTTCTTTTAAAAAAGAGTCAGAATTTTCAATAAATAAAAGAGAAAGGTGTAAACTGGCATCTGAGTGATAAAAGCAATGACTTTTGCTTGCACTGAAAACATGTCATTTATGAGTTTTGTTGCAGTATGAAGCAGGTTTTCAGCACTTGGAAGCAACAGAAAAGTAACAGCTTTGAGATGCAAACTATGAATGTTTCATTGATCATGTAATGGAGGTTATGAAACTGCATTAGAGGTTGGGTTTTCTTACCTTGCATGACTTCAAATTAAAAACGCTAATTAGCAGGAAAGAAAATACGGTTGGAGAGAACCCGGTATATCTTATTTACTCCATTGCCCAAAGGTCAGCTCAGCTATACCAACATCATTCTCGGGGTGCTTCTCCAGAATAGTGTAAAGGCACAAGAGGTCCATAACCTCTGGGATAGATTGGGTCTTCCGACTGCCAGTGCCTTCGGTAGCAATTTAAAAGCTATTTCTCAAGAAAAGGTGGAGATTGAAATGTGCAGCCACACTGGAGTTTCCACTGCAAGCTGCTCTAGTTCTTCAAATGGCCTAAAGAAAAATGCTTGAGTGTCCCAAAGCATGTTACTGTCAATGAGCCTGAGAAGTAACACATTCAATTATATTGAAATCTTCACAACACACGTGGGTTTTTTTGCCTAAGCCAGGCATTGATCAAAGTAGTGATACGTGTGGTCAGAACAAACTAACACCCAAGCAGCTTGCTTTCCAGTAGTCAGTTATGCAAATGTGTGCAAGGAATAAACATTTTAAGGCTATACTTTAATATTAATAGGTTTTTCCATTGTGGCTGCTACTTTCATGTCTGACCTTGATAAGACAATTAGCATAAGATTTTCGGGAGTTTCTAATTTTTGGAGCTTAGGAATCGTATTTGTCTTTCTATCCTATATTGTATTATGTTGTTCATTACCGTAAATTTCAGTATAGCTGGGTCATTTTCTACTCTCTTTCCAGCTTTTTCCCCCATTCCAATACTCCTGTTTCAAGACTGTATTGGAACTTCATTCCCTTAATGTACAGCAACATTTTGCTGCTCCCCGGTATAACTGAGCTTGTGTTTTCAAGCATTGTCTGTCACTTCTAAGATTTTCTGAAGCATTGAGGTCTTTTTGAAATTATTATCCAAAACCCCTCTATTTTGGAAGGGTGATTATTCACCTGTTCTTATGAGATCATCTAAATCATCAAACAAAAGTGCCAAATAATTGCACAGTATGTATTTGCTTACTTCTGTTGATATAGAAATTTAGGGCTTCCTGTGGAGGGAAATGCTTTTATCACAATTTTTATTACACAGTGTTACTACACCTTCTGTCCTTCCTCTTTTAACTTTCTCTTGGACCTAAGGATGCCAAGCAAGAGCTACTTTGATCATCTTGAACGGGCTATGTATTTGAGCCAAATTCGTTGCTTGGGTCAGCTTTGATTCTTTGTGTATGATATTTGCCTGCACCACTGGGATTTTGGATTTACCAGATCTCTTGTAGCACCAGCTGACCCACCCCAAGAGCAAAACAAAACAATGACAGAAATAACAGACTGGGCCAAGAAGAGACCCCAAAGTGATGTAAATATTTAGTTTCACTCACAGCAAGGAGGGTAAGAGGAAAGTGCATTTGGGAAATTTTAAGTAATACTGCTTGCAAGAATGGCTCTGTTTATAAAAGTTAATCATTAGGTCAGTTCTTATTAATAATAAACATTCAGTTAAGCATTTCTCTGCATTTAAAATGGCACTTACATTCCCTAGTAAATTAAAGTACTTATTTTAATGCACTCCACAATGTTTTGGCATCTTCTTTCATAAAATTTACCTCTTATCCAGAAGATACATTGATTGCTGGCATGCTATAGAGTGGCTTTTATGGGATCATTTACATATAGTTCCACCTACAATTAATTAATTATTATTGTAGGATTGCCATAATAATGGAGTTAAAACTGTTCTTTTTACAATGGTAGCTGTTAACTGACCAGAATAGTCATCATGACAAAGACAGCAAGGAGTGCAAAAACATCACCCATCCATCTCAAGACCAAATAGATGCTCATGCAGGCATCCTGTGCAGAGACAACCTTTGACCAGACCAGGTAGAGGATTGGCATCCTTCCAGGTGATGCTGATATATTGATCTCACCTAATTCTGAGCAAATATCCCATCTTTTGAAGTAAGAATCATTCTCACATTTGAATGAAATACTAGCCAGTGGCTAGTATTTAGGGTGTTAGGTATTTCTTCAGTGTGTGACTGTGTGTGTATCTATTCTACAGACGAGCTGTGGAAACAACAGAAGTCCTGCAGAGTATCACAACTTATTTTTCCAGACTAAATATTCTGTTGCAACTGCTGGATTGATTTTGCCTTATTTTTGTTGTTGCTGTTTTTGCTGGGTTTTTTAAGTGTGCTTTCAATTTGCTTCTCACCAAATAAACATAAAATCTTGTCAACAAGTTTCTCTTCCTCTACCCTGAAATCTGATGTAAAGAGAAAGCAAAAAAAAATGTCCCATACTCCTTCCTGTCTCCTGCTTCATAGAAGATAGAAAGCTGACTGAAAAATATTTTGCAGTGATTTACTCAGCAGTCTTCATCTCGTGTCCATGGGGGAATTGTCCATAGAAAGCCTGTGGTTTTCTAGAATATATTTGCTTTTTAAGAAATATCCTCCAAATTACTTTGGCCAGTGATCTGGTCGCCTGGAATACTTATGGTAAACAAGTGTTTAGTGACAGCAAATATAATTTACTTTTGTATTTAAAGGAATGCCTGTGGAACATGTTGTATTTGTATGGGACTAGAACAAAGTCCTTCATAAAGATGACTGGCCACAAAATCACAGTCCTTCATGTGAGTCAGCTGAGTGGACGGCGTTATCAATCCTCTGTCTGTGGTCCTCCCACAGCTGCTGCAGTGTGATATGACAGCAATTTTTCCTTGTCTGTGCCTGGCTGCCCCCAGATACCCCTCAACTGCCCCACGGTGGACTTTGCCACTACAGTAAGCATCGCAAAAGGATGCAGCCTTGAGATAGCAGAGGCTGAGGTGCAGCACACCCTCTTCTGCTGTCTCTGCCACCAGTGTCTGCACTTGGCAGAAAATGAAGCAGGCAGCTGAGGAGCATGGGTGGCAGAAAGAAAAGTGATAATGTCATGAAATACGTAGCTATTTGCTACAACAGATGTGAATCAGAGGTTTCTGTCGGTTTAGCAGAGGGCACATTTTTCTGAATAGTCTGAATTCTCCAAAGGGTCATGGTGTAGTAAATCCATTACTTCTAACACTGGAACAAAGATACCACAGCCATACAGTGCAAATTGCTGATTCCATGTAAACTTACTTTGCTGTTTCAGATTTGTTCAATAACATTTGACAGATTAATTGTGCAATAGCAGACTACACAGACCAGATACTCCATGTCCTTGTGGAGCCCAAATAAATGCATAAAGCTGGCATAAATTTCAGTTCTTCTTACTTCAAGAAAAATGGGATTGTTTGCCTATTTCTGATGTTAGTCAGATCTGTCATGCTGCAATCAAACAGTGCCCAATATCCATCATCAGATATGGCAATAGCCAGAGGATGCTTTTGGAAGCGTCCTGAAGGCTGTATTCAGTCTTCAGATGACATTTTCCATCTGCTCTTGCTTTTGCATTACTAGTAAGCAAAGTCAGTTTGTGGTTCTCTTCTTGAGAGATTTCATATGCTTTGAAAACAGCCCAATTAGACAGCAAACCAGTTCCTGTAAGCAATGACTTCAGAATCTGACTCCTCACACTAGGTCACCTGAGGATGACCAAATCAGACACATCTTCTTCCTGACTCCTTCATTTGTGTGGAAAAACTCATCGTTTGTGTGCATCCACTTTGAGCACAAATACAATGGGAACTCACGGAATCACAGAATGTTAGGGGTTGGAAGTGACCTCTAAAGATCATCTAGTCCAACCCCCCTGCCAGAGCAACTCAGGTGGTTGTAATTTATTTTTGTTAAATAATGCCAAACACAGAATTTGAAAGAATACCCCCAGGTTGTATGCAGCATTATCAGCAATAATCACGCTTTTATTACTTATTAGCAGTATTTGCTATTTCTGCATTAGCAAGCAGCAAGGGCCAAGAGAGTAGATGTGTAGTGTGAAATGAATACCAAGAACTTGACATCTAAGCTATACATGTTGCAAGATACTTCATTTCATACTAACTCCAGCCTGCTCCCCTTGACAAAAAGGCCAATCTTGGCTGGAGTAAATTAGGTGCACTCCAACAGCACATCTTCGAAAAGAAACTCGAGAAACTCAGTTCATGCGTACCAAGACTAATCCAGGATGTGAACGAAAGCACAGTAACTGGGAACAACTCTTGTCTTCAAAAATAGCCCTGATTGGAACTAAAATATTAATGTAGAGGTACCAGCTGATGACCTTCATGTGGGTCTTTGAAAATTATGAGGGTTTCTATCTGGCTCATTTGCTTTATGCAAATAAGTGTCGCTATCATTCAATTACTTTATCATTTAAATTTTTCTCCAAGCTTTACCTATACAGCTGTATGCTTGCTCCTAGACAAAGTATAACTCTTTCCCCATATTTAAGTTTACCAAGCCTAAAGAGCTTATATGGTAGGAAAAAGTGATAAATTTTATTTTTATGATGTAAGAGATTTTTAGATTTTTTTAATGGCTGTAGCACCTCTGCAAAAGGTAATGGAAACTTGAAATTTGGCAAGAGTATTGCTCCTGTACTGGAAATCAGCTTTGTTCAGCCTGCAAGTTAACTGTACCCTTTTATGCATCACCTTTTCAATATGGTTTTTACTTATGGGATCACGAGGTATTTTTCTCTTCCAGGGAAAAGCACTGTCTCATTCACTCCATGGCAGAACTGCCTAACTTGCTGTAAATATGCACAGTAAGAGCAAGTGGGGAGTCTGAGGCAATAGAAAGAATCATCCAAGTACTGGATTAAAAATGGAAGGTCTGTGTTCTGTTTTTTTTTCAGGCAGCCTGCCTGGCCTTGGACAAGTCAGTTACAGATGGTTCTTGGCACCTTTTACAGCTTTACCATGTGGCTAAAGTGTGGACTGGGAAGGGGGCTGTGCTTACCCCTGGCTGAGTGAGGGTGTCCTCATGGTATCAGTCCCTTCCTCAGCCAGTGCTGCACACCAGCTGCACCACTGCTGTCTTTATATTCAAGCCAGGCTCTGGTTAATATGTGCAGATCATACTCTGAACAGTGAAAATAAAATGAGGAAATGTCCTTTAAAAAAAGAATCTTCTATGTACAATCATCATAGACAAGATTTGCAAAAGCACCTGTAAATCAATCTGCACAAAGATGTAGTAGCACTTTATCTGTATTTGTAACACTGTAAAGCTGCATCACACGTGTCATATGGACTATTATTCCAGGACTACCTTGTAATTCAGGGAATAAGGGGATAAGCTATATATTGAAGGCAGCAGAAGTTTTCCCACTTCAGTTTCTCCATCAGCACTGTTGCCTTGGGGAAACACTGATTTCCCCAATCAGCACAATAGTATCTATCAAGCAGGAAAAGATTCCTCATTACCAGGAGATACTAGGAGGATGGCTGCTTCCCCTTTAGCATTGCTGATGCATCCTGTTTTCCCCTAAAGGAACCTGATAAATCAAACTTTTTTTCTTGAACAGGGCAAATTAGTTGTTCTGGAGAGTCATGGACATGCCACTGGAGAGTCATGGATAAAACCAGAGAGCAAGATGCTCACATTTGAAAAAGGGAGGAACCAAGTTTATATAGAGCAGGTGGAAACCAGATGTACTTGAAGATGAGGTGAAAAGAAGCAGAAGTGTCCTGACAATTAAAAATGATCCTTTCCATCAGGTTACACAGTTCTCTATTTCCTAGACCACATACCTGGGCTTAATTAGAGCTTTCCAGAAAGCTCTTTCTATTTTTTTTTCGTTTTTAATTAACTTAGTCATCATATTTTATTAGAAAACATAGTCTGATCTTTTTTTTTTTTCACTGACATGACTGGAAAATAGATAGATTTCGTAGGATTCTCATTTAAAACCTGTCTGTTGATTAATATGTGAATCTGTGCGTTATGGGAGTTTAGGAGCTCTACTGTAGCATAAAAAACCCTTCTCTTTAGAAGGAAGTTTTCTCCTGAATGTATTTTTGTAGCTTATTTTGAAATCTAGTGGCCTTGGAGATGTTCTTGGTCTCAAGGTGAACAATCCCAAGCCAACAGTCTCAAGGCAACAGTCCTGACATAAAACCACATCCTAAGGTCAACAATTGCATGACTGTTCATCAGTACCTCATGAGCAAAGCCATGGCCCAGTGGGGCACCAAGCAGTCACAGGGACATACTCTGTACGGAGTAGAGCTGTCAGGCTGAGCAGCCCTGAGAGGACCACTGAGTGAAGGGGTGGGCTCAGTGGTGAGCACAATGTCCATGGCCAGCTGAGGGGTGGGTACAATGCTGCCCCTCAACCAAGCCATCCCTCCCACCCCATATAAATGAAATGGGCCTGTCCCAGGACAGGGAGTGGGCAGGGGGCAAAGAAAATCAAGTCTGCCCTTTACATTTTTTGGGGGTGTGCCAAAATCTGGTAAATCAAGTGCCTTAAATTGTTTTCAGCATCCCTACTTCTCTCTGCCTGAAGTGACACTGGAAGATAACCTGCTTATTTTTTGCAGAAATTACCTGGAGAGCCTATTGGTTCTATTGTGTCTGTTCTTTGGGAGAAGAACAGTAGTGATGGTGGCTGACAGGCAGAAAGGACTAAGAAGAAGGCAAAAGTGACCACAGTGGCAAAGACATGTTTGAAGAATGCTTGAGGGTTTGTTAGATCTTAACTGAAAATAAGCGTATAGTCAGTCACTCTGCTCATCTGCAACCAGGCACTTTAGATTTTGAGAGATCCAAGAGGCCTCTCTTGTTGCCCATCCCCATAACAGAATAGTGTCCCTATCTATAGTTTGCAAACAAGGGGGTTTTATAGCTTATTAGTTCACATTCTGTTAAAATTCTTAACACTGAGTTTACCATAGTCACTTGAAAGGAACCACCTCACATTAGTAAAGGCTTAATACTGAGAACATTCCTTACAAAGAAATATCCTTCAATTACATTTTTGGAGAGGTACAGGGGATGATGTGACTGAAGCATCTGAAGAGAGTTTTAGTGCTGTGCTGTGGGAGAAAAGTCCCCCTTTACCCTACAAATGTGGAAGAGAGGGGTGGGGGGAGACAAGGGGAAGAGAAAGGCAGATGAAATGCAGAGTTAATGCCAAAATTCTGTAACTAGCCATTTGAAAGATTATATTGCACCTACTCTTGTGGAGTCAAACAGTTTAACTCTGTGGTCCAAGGAACCACCCCTGCTACAGTTAAGAGTAAGAAGAAGAAATTTCTTTAGCAACAAAACACTGAGAAAACAGTGACAGAAAAAAAAAACCAGGGCATATTTTTGACAGTAAAATTAAATTAATCAAAACTAGCTGTGGAGAGGAAGCTGTGTATTTTTATCCACAGGTACTCTTGCAATTCCTCTTTATGACTGAAGGTGATTGGTTTTATTATTGGACCTGTACAGTAGGTTCACCTGTGGAAGCAGTATTAGCCTATGGAAAATGGCAAGCAGCACTAATCAAGATAATGTATGGCGTTACTTTATCTGGGCTGCATAGCAAAAGGTGCAAAAGCTGGGGATATTTTGAAGCTGGACCACCCATGGGGAGAGAGCAACAGATGTTCTGTGATTATATGTAACAAATATTTATATTCCTGGCACCCTTTATTCCTTGCTAAAAGCTATACCTTTATTAAGTGCATGACTGGCTTTCTGCTAAATATAAATGAGGATACGCTTTCCCGTTCAGTTACACAGAGGAGGTTGCCAGACACATAACTGGGTAAAGCTGTGGCTTCTTCGTAATCATTCGCTGAACAAAAGTAATGAAGCTTTTGCAAAAATTGTATCAAAACACAGTTGGTAAATCTGTCAGCATCTTCTGTTCCTAAGGTATTTCCTTATATAAGTGGGACTGAAGAGGGGTCTTACATCTTCAGGAGAGAACTAGAATTCCTTGTTCTCCCAGTTACATCAGGAATTTAACAACGAAAGATTTTTTTAAAAAATAATTTGTGGATTAACCTCTAAGTTCCAATTTTTAAAAAACTGTATCTAGCCTTTATGACATTACAGAGAAAGTATTGAAGATAACCCCCCCTGTTCTATTTACTAAAAAAAATATAAAGTAAATGAGGAGAATCGAAAAGCATAACCATTTTTAAAAGCAACCTCATTTTTTTTGCCAACTGTCTCATGTCTTTAGAAATCTGGTTAAAAATAATAATACTTAGAATTAACTGAAAACTTATATCTAAGTTCCATCATGCAGCACAGATGACTTGCTTTTAACACTAATTTTGTACTGTGATGAATTATATAAATTCACGGAGACTTGCTCATTTTCCCAGCTCTCTCTCATTGCTCTTTGTAAATGTTACCTTGTCATTGACTGTTTTATTCCACAAACATGTTGTGTTCTCTGTTTCCACATTATTCACAAGACACTGTCATATTAGTGTCTGGTAGATATTTTTAGTAATTTACAAACTGTATTAAGATCAAATGTTTCCAATTTATTTTTCTTTACTTGTAAATTTCTCTTTAGCTTTTGTTTTGACAATCTGCTGTCATTATTTGTTTGGTGATATTATTTCTGGTGATAGATTACAGGGACTTTTGGAGTACCTCAAAAGTGATGGCCTATTACTTTGGTTTCTGGAAGTAAACACTCCCATGGATGAATAGTATGATTACTTTTTCTCCTTGTAAGGAAGCACTTGCAAATGATATTCTGAATTCATACAAATGTTTGCAGTCTGTGAAAAAATTTCAACTCCTAGTGCTCAGACAAGATTAATGCACTTTTTCATTCAGAAGAATATATATAAAAACAAACACACAAACTCATCTAACATTTGCCTTGCCTTAACCGATAGAATACCAACCACTGGGAATTAATCTTCTAATTATGACTGCACAGTTAAAGAATGGTTAGTAAAGTAAAAGAAGAAAAGCAATGCAGAACAAAAGAGGGTTCTGCCCTTCCCATGATTTCAGACTGCTTGGAAAGTTGTTAAAAGATAACACTTATTTATATTTTTGTTCAGCTTTAGAAAAGAGGAAACAAGAAAATTATATTTAAAATGTACAGGTATGATCACTTTGGAAAGAATAGACAAGGCGAGGGTGGAGAAAGGCAGAAGAGAAGGAAAAGATACAGAATAGAACAAGAAGATATAAAAGAAGATAACACTTGAACTACCACAAGAAGAAAAAAAAAAAAAAAAGAAAAAAAACCCAAACAAAAGATGCTAAGACTTCACTTATTCCCTAGCACATATTCACATCTCCTAGAGGAGAAGGAATAGAAAATCTTCATCTTTTATCTCTGCCTACCTGCATTTAAAGCTTGAAGAAGCCATACAAAGACATGAAATGTAATCTTGTTCCTTCAAGGACACACAGTTTACCCTGTGATCAAAGAGCAAATGATGCTTCCAGAAATCACCACCTTTTTCTGATTTACAGATCTGCTGTTGCAGGTTTTCTTTTATAAAACAAATAAACAGTTCCTTAGATGTGAGTGCCTGAACTAGACCTTCTAGTTCTCTTCTTGTTTTAAAAGAAACAAATGTCATTTTTTTGGCAGTAGCCCTTTTTCTTTAACACAAGGAGAAATTTTGAATTGGGCTATTTTCCCTAAAAGGCAATTGACTGCTGCAGTTTTACTAATCTTGGTCTTAATCCTTGTTTGTGAGCAACCTCAGATTATTTTACAAATTCCAGAGTGATTTCTGATTTATTGTTTTCTTGAGAAAATACATCTCTTGTATTCAAAGCTTTTCATATTCTGGAAAATATGTTTTAAACTGGGTTATTATAAGACTGGAATAGAAGAGTACTGTGGGACACAATGGCTCTCCAAGCCATCTAAAGGTCAGATGACAGAAATGTCCCCGCTCTTTCTCAGTAAGAATCATGATGACCACAGTCATTAAATGCTACTTCTTGTCATTTGATAGCTGTCAGTCACTCAGAAATTCTGCAGCCTGCTACTGTGGCTGCTCTCTAAACTGTGAATGTGTTCCTCAAGTGAATGTCAGGAGATGTGTCTTCGTAAATTGTGGTGGTTGGAAGAAAGAAAATCAAAGAATTGGGTTTTTTTTCCTGCAACATCCTTTAAATCTATGAGATTACCCCAGGGATTCTCAGGTTTTGTGAAGCTGAATTAATCCTTCCTAATAAAACTGATTGTCTTTCAAATCCTTTCCAAACACATGGCCAAATATTTCAGCAGTTCTCTCGTTAGTATACATTAAACCTCATGAATTTCATGACAGATCATCTCTCCAGCAGCTTGGAGTCCATGGCTCCATATTTGTTGATATAGCCTGTTGAGATCTAAGCTCTTTAATTTGCAATTGTAATATGTAATTTTCTAGAAATAAAATGCAATTCAGTCATAGGACATTCAGAATCACTCAATTCTAATCTGTAATGTCAGCAAGCCCATTTCACTGACATTATTGTTTTGACACTGAGTGTAATAGAAATGATTAAGCCAGGAAGAGAGCAGCACTTACTTGACTGCTGTCAGCTACTGAACCACAATAGCCCAGCACACAGACTCTATTCAGCTGATGAAACGTGAAACTTGATATGCTGCTGCAAAATGTTAGTAACCACAATGCTATATTTCAGTCCCTACTTGATTTTATAAATGTTTAGTCTCACTCTGTTAGACCCAGCCTCATACAAAAGCAATTTCTGTTTCATAACTAGAAGGAATAGCAACCAAACTTCTTTCTTTTAAATTCACTGTAACCAGGCTTGTGTCAAGGCCTTTTAAAATTATTTTTTTCAAATGGAAGAGTGTATTCAGGTGGGGGATGAAAATGGAAAAGATATGAACAATAGTAGCCCTTGTGACTTTAATGTGAAGATTAAGATTCATGATGGTAGGCATGTAATGGGATAGAAATATATATCATGACCCTTCCAGCAAAATGTATACTTTGTTCTGAAATAATTTGTTATTGCTAAACTTGGAGATGCAGGCACTTGAACTGACTGCTAAGTGGATATTTCTTCAAAATAGGTGTTTGCTTTCCTTTACATTTTATATAATTTTATATCATTATGCTGTCAAGTGTCCTGTGGTATAAGGCTAACAAATTGGGCACAGACAAGGCCATGTGATGTTGTAAGTAAATAACTCTGTCTCTCCCTTTTCCTCTCAGCTGTGTGCACAGAAGATCCACAGTGTTAATTCAATATATTTCAAATTATACTTACAAGCAGACTTAACATTTTTTTTATGATTTTGTAGTTCAAAAGATTTTAGTTTAGACTGCTCAGTTGTTCACAAAAATTTTATCCCTAAGTGCTGGTTTTGGCTGAGATAGAGTTAATTTTCTTCATACTAGCTGGTATGGGGCTGTGTTTTGGATTTGTGCTGCAAACAGTGTTGATAATTCAGGGGTGTTTTTGTTACTGCTGAGCAGAGCTTACACAAAGTCAAGGCCTTTTCTGCCTCTCACACCACCCTACCAGTGAGGAGGCTGGGGGGGGCATAAGAAGTTGGGAAGGGACGTGTCTGGGACAGCTGACCCCAACTAACCAAAGGGATATTCCATACCATATGACATCATGCTCAGCAATATAAAGCTGAGGGAAGAAGAAGGAAGGGGAGGACATTTGGAGTTATGGCATTTGTCTTCCCGAGTAACCTTTATATGTGACAGAGGCCAGCTTTCCTGAAGATGGGTGAACACCTGCCTGCTGATGGGAAGTGGTGAAGGAATTCCTTGTTTTGCTTTGCTTGTGCACACATCTTTTGTTTTACCTATTAAGCTGTCTTTATCTCAACCCATGGGTTTTATTGCTTTTATCCTTCCAATTCTCTTCGCCATCCTATCCTGGGGGAAGTGAGTGAGCAGCTCTGTGGAGCTTAGCTGCTGCCCGGTGTTAAACGATGACAGCACAGTCACCTGAGGCATTGCAGAATAAGTATTTTATTCACAAAATCCAGATTAGATTAAGATTTTGGAAAGAACAGGTTAGACTGAGACATGGGACACCCTGTAAGATCGAGCTGACTGAGAAGGTACTGAGCATCCTCTGTAACAGGGAGAACTGTTACCAGTGGAGATAGGCAGCATCTGGCAATCTTTGTATAACAAGGAGCCAAATTTTTGAAAATGAAAAGGCCACATACAAAACTTTCAGCATAGTAGAAGCCCTCAGGTTTATTGTAATGCAATTATATGATTACATAAATGGCTTTTTAAGTTTACCTCTTAAATAAAATATCACCTCAGGGAAGAGTCTGATCTATTTTACTGCTTCATAAATAATAAATATTTTGTATCAGATCACATGTATGACACATGATTGTTATCTCTCCATGTCCTGTAATATGTTCAATATTATAAATATCCAAAGATTTTCTTCTTGATGAGACTGTGAACATATCCTAGTGACATGCAATCTGTCATAAGATGTTGTTCATAACTTAAGTTGTTCTCATCTTTGCTGTCTTCTGATTATAAGTACTCATCCAAGCAGCTGAAACAGAAGAGAATGCAGAAAAGTATATATCTTTTACATCATGGTTCATTTTTAGAATTATTTGATCAGTGCTGTCACAAATGTGGAAGAACAACATAAATTTAGTAGATTTAGATAGGCGTAAAACTCTGGATTAACTGGAAATGGTATAATAAAATTATTTACAAGTATCAATAGTTGAATGGGAGACACACATGCAAGTGAAGAGTGGATTGTATATATTGAGATATATAATACTTGCCATAATTTATATGTTAAAGGAAGAAAAGAACTAACTACAGCAAGGAAGCAGCATGAGGGGGGCATGAGTTCATATTTTGGAGCAGGTAATTTTGGGTTTCGTCACTGGCTATTGCTATAATTTTTGTCATGTCAAAACTAAGTAACTAAACAATTTTCCCTTCTGAGAAATGGTGATAGCCCTATGAAATTTCCAGGGCTGTAATGAGCCTAAAGGAAGTGACAGTTATAAAGTGATATAAATTCTTCATGCCAAGCTCATGTAGGAAGGATCTTTCCTTCCATGACAAGTGATTGTAGCAGACCATAAGAGAGCTGGACTTCCACTGGAGGAACAACATCATTGAGGGGACAGCAGCTGACTGTGCATGCCATGGCAATGATTTGGTAAATCCTGCTGAGGCTTTGCTCTCATGCTGACGGCACAAATCTGGGCAGAGAAGAGAGAGCGCAGTCAGGAACAGAGCTGACTAGAGCTGCATAGGAAACCATTTTTTTCTTCCCTTTCTCTTATCTTGGAGTAATTTTTGAGGTTTTAAAAAAAATGGATACTGTTCTGCATGCAAGGTTAAAAAAGAAAACAAAATGCTGAGCTGCATGTTTGCAAAAACAATAAGAAATGCTGAACTGTTTTAGTTTTATATTCACAGCATTTTGGGGTTTAACTTTTTAAACTTTGAAAAATATTTCCTGTCTTTTCTTATTGTAAGTTAACTCACATATGACAATTCTTTCTTAATGAAGAGAAAGAACTTCTCCTGTGGCAGGAATAGCTATAAGAAAGCAGCTACACTTTTCTTCAGTGGCTTGTCTGAAGTTTCCAGCTGCAAACATGCTGCTGTGTGCATACACTCTTCTGTGCATGCTTCAGTTCCCATCCATAATATATCGTTAGTGAAAGGTTTGGGGTTTTGTGCTTTGGGCTGGCCTAGCTAGGAGTGAAGAAAGGGAGACTTACTCTGTGGTTTCACGATTGGCTAAGCCCATCTAACTGTGGGCAGTCACCAAAAGCAGTGTTCCTGCTCTTCCCTGCTGTGGGAGCAGGATACTTTGAAGCCAGATCCACGAGCAGATCACGCGCTGATCTTGCAGTGTCTGCGGTTTTTGCAGGCAATGGATTAAGACAATGGCTCTTTGGTGGGAACAAAGTGCTTTTTGAGCTGGGAATCAGTAGAATCAATATTGGCTGTGGATATGTTGAATTCTGGAGGGATGCAAACAGGCACTGAAATAATCACAGCAACAGAAGACCGTTGCTTCTTGTTCTGGGCAGTTTGGTTTTTACTGGTGGTAGAGACCTGAAGTCTCAGGACAGCCTCATCTCTGTGTTTATTGATAAGATCAGAGATTTTACACCACAGTGGAAAATACAAACTGCAGTCAGAGTGGTGTTAAAGTGGATATCAAGTTTATTTGTGCAAGGCTATATGCAGGAGTTGTCAGTTCTAATAAATGAAAAACAATTCTGAAAACATTGTATGACAATATAAGTGTGATGGCTTTATGAGGTAATAATTTGATGTCCAAATGATAAGGGTGACAAAAGTAATGTATTGTATTGATACAATGCTATAAAATAAAAGAAAAGCTTTTAAAAAGAAGAAAGTGGCAAAACAAACTGCAAACTCCTAATATCTACTTGCAAATATATGTAAGGTTGTTTCTTTTTCCACAAAGAAATACATATAAATATTTCTAATGTAGTTTTTTAATATATAGTGCTTTTTTTTTGGTCTGGTTTCCTTGGGCTTAGGTATAGGATACTTTGTGTTGCCTCTATTTTCAAAATTTGTCTTTTACCTCTGCATTGCAGCTTCACAACATTATTTTGTATAGTATCTTAACAAAGGCCGACTTCCCATGATATTAAAATATTATGGTGTGTTACAGAGGAAATGTCAGACAATTCTTTTTTTTTTTTTTTTATGATTTTTGCCTTGTGCTTTCCATATGTCTTCCTTTAATCTAGGTGATAGTAAAATGCAGGAATGGGATTTTAATTTAAAATTGCAAAGTTGTAATCAGCACAAATGAGTCTGCAGTCACAAGCTGGGCTCAGTAGTAAGTGAACATTGCTGATATCTTGCAAAAAACTGTCATCATCTTGCAGAATGTGTTGTGTGTATCTAATACCACGTAAAAAAGCGATTCTGAATTTGTAGTATTTAGCAAAAGTCACTGTCTGTATTTGCAAGTCTATGACAAAACACTCCTGCCCGTGACTTGATAGTGCCGCAAGTAAGGCAAATATTGAGAAAGAAGATGGAAAATCTTGTGCTTTAGAAAGCAGGTTACCACTTTGGTGAATTGAATTTGGTCCTTTGACATGCTAGCTCTTGGCAATGGTGGGCAATTTATGCACCAGCACTTTCACAGGTGGTCACTGACTGTGTTTTCCTCAGATTTGAGCATCCAGTTCAAGGTACTAGAAGTTTAACTTTTAGTTAGCTGAGCTTTCAGAAAGGCAGCTGAGTCAACAGAAGCTGTGCTGCGAAACTGTAACATCCTATAAAATGTTAAGGTACTCCAAAAAATCAGGTCCAAGTTGTCTCCTGTGAGATACTCAGCCAGTCTTGCTTATTCCCATTTTTAAAATGGGAGCAACACTATGCCTTGCATTGGTAAATACTGGGAGAATGAGAAGCCATGCTCATAAAACATCCAGATCCTGTGACAACAAGCACCTCAAGAGGTATGAGTTATGTTTTTACCTGTTTAAACTGAGAAAATCCTGTTTCAAAATATGTACATCTTATTAGTTGTTTAATATCAAACTTGTAGCACAGTACAGAGTATCTAGGACCTGGTGTTACAATACTGAGTATTCAGTGATGATGTTCTGTGATGATAAAATATTCCTTCTTCCCCCTTATTCCCATTTGGCTGCCAATTACACCTTTGCACAGGGAAGCAGTGTCCTCGCCCTTGGTTGAACCATTGCAACTCTGGGTGCAGATTCTCCGTGAGGCAAATCTGACCTAGCACAGCAGAAAACAAAACAAACATTTTTTCAAGTACAATTTTCTTGCTCAGAGAAATTAAGCCCAAACTACTGAAAACCAGCATCTGTTAGACAGGGTCTGTTAGTGTATCCTATACACATGATAACTGTGCCTAAGTAAATGCTTGATACTGATAAAGACTCACATTTTCAAACCAGTATCTGTGCTGTAGGTATTTTATATTGCATCCTCTTACAGTAAGCAGATAGTGTCTGTATATGGAGGTTATACTTGTATTGCTATGTATTAAGCTGTCTGAACAGAATAGGTAGAATATTGCCTGTCTGCTGTGTTGTCAATGACAAAAATCCAGTTAGCAGGGAGCAAGATCTTTCGAGAATTTTTGAAGGGCTTCATAATCAGTAATTCATTTTCCTCCCTCGCATTGACTCCCATGAAATCAAAAGAAATTTTGATTTCAAATAAAATTGGTTCAGGCTGGACATCTAATTGCCTTGTTTACCAATAAGCTGTTTATTTTTCAAATAACATTGTTAATTTTAAATTTTTTATCTCTCTGGCCTTCATAAATCTAACAAAACAAACAAACAAAAATACCATAGAATTTTCTAAGTACAGAAGCTAAATACAAAAGCCCTTCTCCAAATATTTTCCACACTCTTACAGTTGTCTTTATGAAAGAGTGTACAGGCTTCCTTCCTTCCTTCCGTCCTTCCTTCCTTCCTTCCTTCCTTCCTTCCTTCCCTCTCCCCCCCCTCTCTCCCCTTCTCCTCTTTCCTTTTC